>PVJH01025314.1:0-31707 GCA_004026705.1 Nesogale talazaci
CCCGCACTCAACCACTAATGCCACCGGGGCTCAGCCACCATCATCATTTTCAAAGCATTTTCTTTCTACTTGAGGCCTTGGTATCCGCTCATCATTTTTTCCCTACCCTCTCTCCCTCACAACCCCTTGGTAATTTATAAATTATTATTGTTGGCAAACTTTTAGCTATTGTCAGGAGAGATGAATTCCCTGGAGAAGGATATCGTGCTTGGTAAAATAGAGGAGCAGTGACAAAGAGGAAGACCCTCCAGGAACCGGGCTCAGGAACAGGAACAATTGTGGGCAGGGAGTAGGAGGGGGCAGGGTTTCCTTCTGTGGTGCATGAGGTCCCCGTGGTTCAGAACTGACTGCATGCCCCCCACAAGATCAACAACAGCAAGTTCTTAGAACTCTCTAAACTAAGCTGCAGACTGACGACAGGTAGAACAGAACTAACCACTGAACACCTTGGTCGTGCCTCAGCGTCAACCCTGTGGTGTTGTTGTCAAGGATATAACAAAACCTACCACGCAGTTTGCCCACCCAACTTCTACAGGTGCAACCTCATTGGCTGTGCATCGCTGCTCTAATCAATGTGATCGCTTGCTCATCACTGTAAACCCAAATCAGCACTTTACCAATAATATGGATTACTAGTCTTTTTGTTGTGGAGCTGCAAAAGCTCCGTATACTAGATGCTTGTTTTCCTTTTTTTAAACCATCCTTTTTTGTTTATTACTCATTTGTTTAAGCATTTTCATTTTTAGCCCATCCTGTTTAAAGTCCTTATATTGGAAGCATAGTAACTCATGCTTTGCAGAAACATCAGGAGTTTGTCCTGTAGCTCAAACATTCTCCACAGAACGTTCTCCCTTTTGACCGTCTTCCTTTAGCATGCAATAACAATCGTTATTACCAGTTACCATAGTATCACATAGTGAAGAAAATAGTCTGACATTGAACAAAATTAGCTTTCACGTAATTAACAATTTTTGCTCAGCTACTAAGGACGCTCCCTCATTCTAGAGGACTTTTTTTCCTTTCCACTTTTTTTGGTAGTGATACTTTCTTGAGGAGGCTCTGTGTTGATTTATCTTATAGCGTAAATTTATTTACTTTTATTTTGTTGTTGAAATCCCACGAGGGTACGTCAAATAGTATTACTACTGTGACACTGCTTTGTCCTCAGCAGTCCTCCTAATTGTTGCTGTGTTTGATCCCATTGTTGCAGCCACCAGGCCAACCAATCTTATGAAGGATCTTCCTCTGTTTTTGATGGCCCGGTACCTTTTCAAGCACAGTGTCCCCCATAGACGCATCCTTGACAATAGCATGTCCAAAGTATGTAAGACATCCTCTCCCTCTCCTTGGTACTAAGGAGCATTCGGGCTCTACTTCTTCCCAGTCGGACTGTATATTTGGCATTGTCCACTTTATGCTCTCAAAGCAACCTGATGAGACAGAGTGGAACCGTCTTGGTGGGTTTGGGTTTCAGCGGAGTTTTGATCTACAGCTCTCTGATGGCTAATGACACTGTTCCCAGGAGGAGGCTCAACGTTTCAAGCCTCTCCATTCCTTGTTTTCTGTCCTGTTGCAAGAAAGAGTTCAGACGAAGGACAAAATTCAAACCAGACTCAGAAAAGATTTGGCCAGAAAGAGTGAGTTTATTGATGGGAATACTTTGTTGGGGGGTGGGGGGGACGTTCAAAAGGCCTCATCTTAAAGAGTAAAACTTTATAGTCCCTAATGGAAGACCTTCTACAAGGGCTGCCTGTCTGGTAGTTCTTCTGCTATCGACTGACCCTCTGTAGTGTACTTCCTTTCTCCAGGTATGTGCATCCCAACATGTCTTTGGTTAGACTTCTTTTAGGGATTTTATTCTTTTAGATGTTGTTGTCAATGGAATTGCTCCCCTAATTTTCCTTTCAGATTTCTCATTGCTGGTATATAGAAACCTAATTTCTTTCTTCTTCTTCTCTTTCTTTCTTCTCCTAACTTCTTTCTTCTTCTTCTCCTCCACCTCCTCCTCCTCCTCCTTCTCCCAATTCTTCTTTTTTTTGGGGGGGGGGCATCACTGCCTCTGGTGGTCATGGGTACTACCCAGTGCTGTTCCTGAGAGCCACCGCTGGATTTGAACTGCCAAGCCCACAGGCCGCAGTCCCGCACTCAACCACTTACGCCACCGGGGCGCAGCCCCTTCTCCTTATTAAATCGTGAGCCTGCAACTTTGTGGAATTCCTCTATTAGCTCTAAACATTTTTTTGTCGACTCTGAGATTTCTGATGTCTGCGTGGAGATGGTGGTCCTTAGGCATCACTGAGTCACGTCGCATAGAGACCCTGTGTACAAAAATTCTATTTTATTTATTTTTATTTTTTTATTTTTTTAGGCATCACTGCCCTGGTGGTGGGAGTAGGAGGCCCAGCCTTTGCTCCTGGGAGCCGGAATCGAACCTCCATCCCAGTGGGCCGCAGTCCCGCGCACAACCACTAGGCCACTGGGGCTCAGCCCTGTACAACAATTTTAGAACAAAATATTTATTGTTCAGTCCTGGGCTGGCCTCACAACTAAGGTTGTGTTTGAACCCATGTGGAAGCCACTTCTCTTTGGTGCAGTGACACTGTGCATCCCTTCTATCTTCTTTTTTTTTGGGGGGGGGGCGCATCACTGCTCTCCGGTGGTGGGAGGAGGAGGCCCAGCCCCACTGCTGGAATTGAACCTCCGTCCCAGGGGGCCGCAGTCCCGCGCACAACCACTACGCCACCAGGGCTCAGCCCTTTTCTATCTTCTTTTGATATTTCTCATGCCATCTAATATTGTGCCCATTGAATCCTTTGATATCGTAACGTGAGCATTGAATTTTTCTTCTTCACTTCGTTCCTCCTGACAAGTGCCAAGTAGACGCTCCTCTTTTGGTTTTCTCCACGCATATTTTATAATAAAAGTTTCCTTTGTTTTCTCTGCTCACCTTTGAAAACTGCTGTTCAGCGTTTACTTCGTCATTTCTTCCACTGGCTTAAGCTACTCTACATTGAAGAACAAGTAAATGAAGGGAGTTCAAAGACCTTTCAATCATGTATAATGTGTGGCCCTTACCTGACTTCTTATTTAAGCTATTTCGTTGTGTGTGAGATATTTGTGAGGTAGTTGGAGATTTGATACTTAAGAACAACAATTTAAAAAACCAACTCCTGCCGCTGATTGATGAATTGATTCCAACTCATAATCACCTTCTAGAGGTTTCTGGGGCTTTGTCAATCTTTACAGGAGCAGCAGCCTCATCGTTCTGCAGCAGAGTGACTGGTGGGTTTGAACCACTGGCCTGGAGTTTAGCAGTCCAATGTTAAGTAGTTATTCTTATCGTTGAGGGAGTTAGTGTGAATATTTTTAAAGTTATCTTTTAATGTTGTTGGGACACACACTGACTATTTGCAATTTTTCTTCATTAAAAAAGTGTTTGGGCTGGGGTCAGACCAGGCAGCCCCGTGCACTCCTTTGCACCACTGTCACAAGAAGGACATAAATACCCTGCTGAACTGTGTGAACCCTGCTTCTGGCATCTCACAGAGCTTATCTCTCCAGGTAGGGTACAGTCTCTACCTGGGCAGGGCACAGAGATCTCCCCTTTAACATTCCAGGAAGCAGGTTTGAAAAGAGAAATGATTTGCTCACAGGCCATCTCCCAACCCGAAACTTGCAAATGCCACACAAGAAACCTCCCTTTTCTTTCATCAGCCCGCATGCCTGTAGCTCAAACCATATATATACCACCCTGGCCTAACTCTTGGACCTCAGAACTGGCCCAGGAGCTCAAGATTCTCCCATCCTTTTATCTGCTGTCCCTTCCGCTTCCAAAAGTTCTTCCCTACCTCAATAAAGCATTTCTTTTCTTTCTTTCTTTTTTTTTTTGGCATCACTGCTCTCCAGTGGTGGGAGTAGGAGGTCCAGCCCCACTGCTGGAATTGAACCTCCGTCCCAGTGAGCCGCAGTCCCGCGCACAACCACTACGCCACCGGGGCTCAGCCAATAAAGCATTTACTTTTCGTCTCTGACTGAACTCTAGCTCCTTCCTGTGGCTCCATCTCAACCTCTCAAAAAGATTTTATTTTTTAAAAGTTCCTTATTGATATTTTTGAACTTAGGATGAACTTTCATATATCCATCACCAAACGTTTACATCTACAGTTGAACCTTGAACCATGAACAACAGGAGGATTAGGAACAAATATATATATATACTGGGGTCCACATAGCCATGCTTTGGGGAACCCCCTGGACCAATATTATAAGCGCCTCTGCCTCACATAATGCACATGTCCTAAACATGGCCCCAACCCCATGCCAGAAGTCCCATCAGTAGCTATTATTGAATTGCTTTGCCACTGACCACATTTCTGTGGCAATTTCCTTCCATGTCCTTTTTAAAGCTATGCATCTCAGCAAATCCTTGGGCACGGTTAGTATGACCTTGTACTGAAGGTCTCCTTCCTCTGGATGATAAATCTCAGTAGTTGTCCTTCCTTGCCTCCTTTAAGTCTTATGTTCTTCTTTTTCAAAAAAAGGAAAGACTGGGACCCAAGGTCTCAGACACTCTTCAGATCTGTAACTGAACCCATTCCCTTCCAGAAATAACCTCCCTCACTGTCATTGAGAATCAAGGCCAATCCACAATGATAGAAATGTTCCTGTGAGTGTTCAAGACTGTAACTCTTTTTTGGTTGTTTGTTTTTGTGGGCATCACTGCCTCTGGTGGTCTGAGCCGTACCCAGTGCTCTTGAGAGCCGCCACTGGATCCGAACCGCCAAACCCGAGGACCACAGTCCCGCACTCAACCACTTACACCAACCGGGGCTCAGCCCTAAGACTGTAACTCTTTACAGGAGTAGAAACCCCCGTCTTTCTCCCCCTGAGTGACTGGTGCTTTTGAACTCCAACTGTTGGATCACAGTCCAACTGCTCATAATCACTCCAAAGTGACCAGATTTTAAGCGGGAAATCATTGACCCGGGGGTGGGGCTGTGGTGGGGATGACGGAGGGGATACGTGATTAAAAATGTGGTCTATATGGAGCCACGGAAATTTTCATAAAATGCAAAAACAGTATTTTAATATATTTATTTTAATTTTACAATGCCATGGAATACAGAACAAATGTTAAAAAGCAGGACATCTGGTCACCTTACACTAGACAACTCTTTTCCAGGTTAGCATCATCAAGGAATCAAGATCACATGGGCATTGTTTACCCAAGGACAAAGGTCATTGGGTTGGGAAAGAAGGAGAACTGAAAGAGGAAACACAGGAAAGAGGTAGGATGAGTGAGGGTACAGTGAGGGGATTGCAATATGCAAGCTAAGACAAATCATATGTGACCTGTTAATGGCAAGCGATGTTCTGCTCTGTAAACCTTCACCCAGTTCACAGTAAAATGGTTTTATATTTAAAGAAAATATGTATATAATTTATAATTGATCCTTAAGATTTAAAGGCTGACTGATAGTGGATTTCTTTCTGTTGCTGTGATGGAGAGCGCAAGTGTTGAGTCTTTACTTAAAACATCCTGGGCTGCTAATTATTTCCTTGTGTGGATTTTCTATCAAAAGGCAGGATGGAGGGCTGAGTCCCGGTAGCACAGTGGTTGAGTGCGGGACTGCAGCCGACTGGCTTGGCGGTTCAAATCCAGCAGCAGCAAGGCTGGGCCTCCCACTCCCACCAGAGGGCAATGATGCCTAAATAAAATAATTTTTAAAAAAAGGCAGGATGGAAGCGTATGGGGCGAGCACTTCCTGGAATCCAAAATACTTGAGCACACAGCAACAGCAACAGAAAAAAACCCAAATGACACAGAAAGTGGCTGTACAGTAGTTCAAACCTGAAGTTGTCCAAGAGCCAACTGTATTGATAGTCATTCTTGTTTTCTGTGTTGCTTATTTCCCCCCACAGATAATGGACCCACACAGAAAACACATGGAAATAATGCGATTAAGTAAGCGTTCTGGCATAGTGTACCTGTGCATGTCCCGGCAACTTTTGTAGAAGGAACAGTCCAGGCTGGTGACCTTTCCAAATGGCATGCAATGCAGTTTTAAAGTCCAGCCAAGCCACTGTTTGCTCAGACACAAACATACACACACTTGTGTATGTGTATACGTGTGTATACATACATATAATCTCCGATTCACAGCACCGTAATGTTAGATCTCTCGTGTGAAAAATACCTGTCCCTGAGTCTGAACACGAAAGAATTCATGGCAAAGCTTTATTTGTAATTCAAGAGACTTAATAAAAATCATTTTATTGGGGGCTCCTACAATCCATCACAATTCATTCATCCACCCATTGTGTCAAGGACATTTGTACATTTGTTGTCCTCATCATTCTCAAAACATTTGCTTTCTACTTAAGCCCTTAGGATCTGCTCCTCATTTTCCCCCTCCCTCCCCGTTGCCCCCTGCCTCATGAAACCTTGCTAATTTATAAATCATTATTATTTTGTCATAGCTTACACTGTCTGATGTCTCCCTTCTCCCTGTTGTCCATACCCCAAGAAGGAGGCTATATGGGGTTATATAACCCCAAGAAGGAGGTTATATCCTTATATTTGGTTCCGCCTTTCTACCCCATCCTTCTCTCCACCCTCCCTGCATCACCACTCTCACCTCAAGTGGCTTTTTAAAATAAAGAATAGAAGCAGTTTTAGGCACTAGAGTAAACTGAACATAAGCCAGAGAGAGAGAGAGAGAGAGAGAGAGAGAGAGAGAGAGAGAGAAACTGTGGCACAGCTGTGTGAGTTGTCATCCCAGCCTCGCTGAACTGTGTAGGAACCTCTGGGAGCAAGGATGATCTCAAAAGTTTCTAGATTTTCAGGCCCTCTGCTGGAAGGTTTGGTTGACAATACTGGTTGACCCCATTGGCCGAATTAAACTCACCTGGCCTAGAAGGGGACCAATCCAGGTGTACTGCCCACATAGATGCATCACCCCTTTCTGCCTTGAAGCCCAAATCTATGAACATGCCCAGTGGACACTCTGGTCCCTATTCTAACTACCTATCCCTATGTCTGTCTCATGTCATTTCCAGAAGTGAATTTTTGATTCATTCACCCCTTCTTCCATATTACAGGTAAATAATATCAGTCTGTTTGTTTTCTTCCATTCTGCTCATTTTCTGTAATATGAAGCATATATGTAATAAAAAACCAATGCCTCTCTGTGGAAAACAGAACTGAGAAAAGCATGTATTGCAGACAAACTCAACTATTTACACTTTAAAAAGTCTGGGAGGCCAGGGCTACCCTGAAGGAAGCCTTCATGTTTGTGGGTCAGAGATGTAACACACTCACATTCTCCTAAGTAGAGATTATTCCCCATGATTTCCTCCCATGATAATGCCAAATTTAAGGTGTCATTTGCAGTTACATGGTTCCTCACTATACTCTTGAAGGTCAACTGCTTGAAGGCTTATCTGCCTGAAAGTTGTCTGCCATCAAGAGCAATCAGACCCTATTGTCTGTTCTACCCTAAGTAGTGCCCCCCCTTTCTGATAAGAATCATAGATTATTCCCCTGGAGAAGAGCTCAAAGACATCTAAGGTCAAGCCAGCTCAGAGACAACCAAGGCTAGCTGCTATCTTGACTCCAGAGCCTATCAATCTTGGAACGTGTGTACCTTCCTGCCACATGTATGCCCCCAGGACTCCTTCCTACGTTGTGTATACTCCTAGCTCATTCTCCTCATGTTACATGTACGCTTTTAGTACAACCCCTTTCTGTGACCTATGGGCTTACTGTGGCTTGCTTGCCCAAGATTATAAAGAGAATAAAATACGATTTCATTCTGGTTCTGATCATCATGAAAGAGGGGAGCCTTGGCATGCTTTATCTTGTCTGATGTTTCTTTTATTTACCTCTCAATTACACAACCACCTTTTAGACTCATTTGGTGTGGGGAGGCTGGTCCCCCATAACTAACTTAAGTGAAGTTTTCATGTGATCAGTAATAGTAAAGGGTGTCATCAACATGTAAAATGAAAAAAAAATTGGCTTAGATTGTGTGATTGGCAGAAAGAAATGTTAATGTAAGTATTATTTGCCCATGAAGATAAGGTGTCTCTTTCTACCTTTTAAATATCATAATAATTTGTTATGTGTTTAGATAAAATTTACGTGAAATTTTTATTATAAAATTTACATGGTGCTCATATCTTAACATTGCAAATTTATATAAAGGTTACATATCTTAACTGGATGATTCAAAAAACCTGATTGCAACACTGTCAAGATATAGAACATTTCCATCACCCCAAAAGATAAACTGCATCTTGTTAAGATTTCATCACCTGGGCTGAGCCCCGAAGGCGTAAGTGGTTGAGTGCAGGACTGCGGCCCATGGGTTTGGCGGTTCAAATCCAGCAGCAACAAGGCTCTGTAGCTCCCACACCACCAGAGGGCAATGATGCCTAAAACTAAAAAAAAAAAAAAAAAAGATTTCATCACCTAAAAGCTCTTGTTAGAGTTCTGCCCCAACCCATCATTTCTCAGGAAGACTACCACTGCTCTCCTGTTTCCTACCATATATTAGGTGTTCCTTTCTAGAACTTCATGTAAATGGAATAACATAGTGTGAACTTTCCCCACATAAATTACTTACAACTTTCTAAAACTTCACATAAAGGAATGATAGCGCATGAGGGAGCTTCAAAACCTTCATGGAAAATTCCACTATCTTCATTTTTCCACAAACTTTTTATTTTCTGACCTGCATGTCTTTCTCTTGTAATTATTTATTTTTAAAAATCATTTTAAGGGCTGAGCCTTGGTGGCGTGGTGGTTGTGCGCGGGACTGCGGCCCACTGGGTTGGAGGTTCAAATCCAGCAGCAAGGCTGGGCCGCCTACTCCCACCACCAGAGGGCAGTGATGCCCCCAAAACAAACAAAAAAAAAAACAAAGAAAAAATCATTTTAATGGGGCTCTTACAGCTCTTAGAACAATCTATACATCAATTGTATCAAGTATATTTGTACATATGTTACCATCGTTATTTTCTAAACATGTACATTCTATTTGAGCCCTTGGTATCAGCACCTCTTTTTTTTTTTTTTTTTATTTGTAGGCATCACTGCCCTGCTGGTGGGAGTAGGAGGCCCAGCCTTTGCTCCTGTGAGTGGGATTTGAACCTCCATCCCAGTGGGCCGCAGTCCCGCGCACAACCACTACGCCACCGGGGCTCAGCCCGGTATCAGCACCTCTTATTATCCTCCCGCTCCTCCTCCCCACCTCATGATACCTTGATAAATTACAGATTATTATTATTTTCATATCTTACATCGACCACTGTCCCACTTTCCGAGAGGTTTCTTCCCCTCCTCTCCTCACCTTCCTCCTACAGTCCTAGTATCTCTACGCCCATTTCTATTCCTTAGGGTTTTATCTGACCTGGATTCCATTTGTCCGGAGCTCTCTCTTATCTGTACTTGTATACATACTCTGGCCTAGGCCACAGTGAAAGGCAGGACGGGGATCATGATAGTGGGGGGTGAGGAAGACTCAGGGTGGAGGAATATTGAGTGTCTCATCAGTGCTGTACTTCACCCTGATTGATTCATTCCTTCTTTGTGATCCTTCTGTGAGGGATGTTCCATTGTCCAAAGACAGATTTTGGATCTCCAATCCAACCCCCGTTGCTCTCAACTATATGTTTTTTTTTTTCTTTTGCTTGTTTGTTTGTTTGTTTTGGGTCTTCTGGTGCCTTTTACCTGATCCTCTCAACACCTTAGGATCACACAGGCTGGTGTGCTTCTTCCATATGGTCTGATTGCTTCTCTGCTAGATGCCTGCCTGTTTAACTTCAAGTCTTTAAGACCCCAGACATCATATCTTTTGATAGCCAGACACGATCAGCTTTCTTCACCACATTTGCTTGTGCACCCATTTTGTCTTCAGTGTTCGAGCCGGGAGGGTGAGCATCACAGTATGCCAGGTTCTTAGAACAAAGTGTTCTTGTGTTGAGGGAGGACTTGAACAGGGTTCCAAAGTCCATCCACTTCCTCAATGTATTGCCATATAAATATATGTACATATGCCAATACCTCTATTTTTATGAATTAACATATTTATATAAGTGCACACCTATGTTTATACTTCTATCCATAGCAGCTTTGCTTCCTAGATCTTTCCTCTATTTCCTTTTACCTTCCTCCTTTCCCACCATCACACTCCCCGTTGTTCTGCCTCTTAGTCATTCCTCTCAGCTAGATTGCTGTTGCTCCAACAGCACTGGGATCTCTATGTCCTCCTATTGTTGATTTTAATTCCCTAGTTGTGCCCTTATCTATGGTGTTGCTTGGTCATTGTTCCCTTCTCCTGCCTCCTCCTCCCACTAAGTCCCTCCAGAACCTCTAGTCCTGTTATTTACTCTTCAGGCTTGCTTCCCATGCCTATCTTATATAGATACTCAAACCAACAATAACATAGACAATACAAAAAGAAAACGAAGATTGAGTTAAAAGAGAAAAATGCATATCTAAAAATAATAATAATTAGCAAAAAATTAAAACTCCCGAATCATAGATAATTCCAAGTCTATAGGCTGGCTTTTATGATTATCTCCCCACTGGTCCTGGGAGGTTGGGGGGATGGGTAACGACTGCTCATCTTAGCTTGAAGTCTACTTTGGGCACTCCACAGGGACATGGCGGCTTTGCTTTGTCCCCATTGCTGTTCTGTTATGGTCCCTTCTTGGTTCACCCCGCTGCAGGGGGTGTTCAGACTAGATTAATTCCCTGCCGTGTGTCCCCAGGATTGTCCTCTGTTGTGGTATGCTTCAGAGGGAGGACATCATGTCTGGAGCTGTTGGCGGCCTTCTAGTCCTCTCTGTGCCTTAGCAGCTCATGGAGCTTAGCAGTCCCTGAGGCCTTTGTCCTCAGGGCTTGGTGGGCTGATATGGGGTGGAGAGTCTCATTCTTTTTCCTTCTTGGCTTACTTCCATGGGGCATGACAGGCAGGCCCCTCTCCCCAACCTGTAGATTCAGTATTGTCTTCTGTAGCACATACTTCTAGGGAGGGAGTTACTTTGGCTCTGATTGGGGTATGTCCTGCTGCCCACTCCGTTTGTGAGTTGCTTCATGTGGCTATACTGCCCTCAAGGTTTCATGCCCTGTGGTGGGGTCTGCATGCACACTCCCAATTCTTCCCCAAACTTTTTGAAGCACTTTCCTATGTAAACTTTTACTCAGCATAATGTTTATGAATCTCATCCAGTTGGGTATACAAGTAGCTCTTTTTTTTTTTTTTTTTGCTTTTTATTGCTGTATTTCATTTTATACCTATAGATTATTTTGTCTAATCATTTACTTGCCAATAGACATTTGGGCTATTTGTCATTTGGGGGTGTTCTAAATGAAATTGTAATGCACATTCTTATAAAAATAATTTTGTGAACCTGTCCTTTCATTTGTCTTGGAAGTAGGGATTCTCGGTAAATATTTAAGTATACATCTGCTTTTGTAAGAAACAACCAAATATTTTCCCCAAGGTGTTTAAATCTTTTTGCATTCTCACAAAGAATACGTGAGCATTCTAATCGCTCTTTATTCTAATATTTGGACCAGTAAGTAACATCGTGATAAATGAGGAAAGGTTAAAGTTGCCGAGGATGTTGTCTTGATTGGATCCACAATCATGCCCATGGGAGCGGCAGTCCAGAGATCAAGCAATGCGCGGCACTGGAAACTCTGTTCCACAAGGTCTTTTTTCGGGTATTGAAAAGGAAGGATAGTGTTTTGAGGACTAAGGTATTTCTAACTCAAGCAATGGTATTTTCAATTGCTTCATATGCACTGGAAAGTTGGACATTGAATAAGGAAGAATGAAGAAGAATCAATGTATTCAAATTGTGGGGCTGGAGAAGACTATTGAAATCACCACAGACGGCTTAAAGGACAACCCATCTGTCTTGGAAGAAGTACAACCAGAGTGCTTCTTGGAGACAAAGATGGCAAGACTTCCTTTTACATACTTTGGTCAAGAGAGACCAGGTCCCGGAGAAGCACGATCACACTTTGTGAAACAGAGGGGCAGTGAAAACGAGGAGGACCGCAATGAGATGATGGACACGGTGGCTACAACAAAGGGTCCAAGCATGGGGACAATTGTGAGTATGGCTCAGGAAGGAGCGATATTGTGCGTAGGGTTGGTCTGGATCAGAATTGACTCGGTGACGTCTAGCAAGAATAAAAGGAACTTTTGGTTCTGTTAGTCTTTTAGCCTTTCACCATTCTACTTAGTGAAAGGAACCGTGGTGGTGGAATGAGCTACAAGTTAGGCTGCTAAGCACAACATCAGCAGTTTGAAGTCACCTGCTCTTCTGCAAGCAGAAAGATGAGCCTCTCCCATAAAGACTTACAGTCTAGGAAACCTACAGGGACCGTTACGCCCTGTCCTACAGGCTTGCTATGCGTTGGAACTGACTCGAATTTGGTTGTGGTGAGTCCAGTTCATAGTGGATGGTAGCTCTTGGTTTCAATATCCATTAGTCTGATGAGAAATGGCATTGTATACTTTAATATGCTTACTGGCCACTTATGGGACTTCCTTTGTAAAGTTCAGGCCTCTTGCAATTTTTATGTTATCCCTTTATTATCAACCTTGAAGGGGTTCATTGTTTTATCTTTGGATTTCATTTATTTTGTTATTGCCGACATGACCAAACAGACACCAATGCCTCTGTTTCTGCACATCCCATGTAATGCCAGTGATGGCAGTCTTCCTGCTGACCAGCCATCCCCGCCTTCCTTTTCTCAGTTGTTCTCCCTCATGAATGTCTGTTCAATCTTCCCAAAGGTTCCTTCTCACTTTCCAAGTGACTGTCATTTGATGCCATTCAGATGGTTCTTCATAGATGAGAATGCTCAAGGTGAATTTTTTTACTAGTCAAGCTGAACTGTTATTTGGTTTTAAGATGACTTTAAGGGCTATTGCTTAAGGCGTAAGATGGTTTCAGGTTTAAAGAATACCACCCAGGGTAACAGTTTCAGGGTTTGTCCATGCTTCCACATCTCCAGAAGTTCTGGTGCCCACGAGAATTTTGAATCCTGCTCTGCATTCTTTCACCCTTTGATCAGGATTCTTCTATAAGAAGCTTTGATGACAATGTTTGGTAATGGCAGCCGGACACCAATCAGTTCTTCTGTTCTTATGGTGTGTTAGACAGGGTTCTCTAGAGAAACAAAACCAGGACACTAGTAATTCTCTTTATATATTTATATAGATAGAAGGATGTATAAGATAAGAAATAAACAGTTCTATCTATAAAGCAGTACAAATGGGTCGGGGCAACTCACTTGCATGAGACAGCTAGGAGACTGGCAGCCTTGGAGTCTTGAAGGCCGCCAAGTAGTCCTCTGTAGAACAGTTCAGACTATCCAGCCACAAGCAGCAAACAGCAAAGCAGGTCACCAACAGTCAGCCAGATGACAGAGTCCAACAGTCCCCAGATCAAGAGATGTATATTCCAGGAGCGTGGCAAAGCAGGGCTTGAAGGAACCTCAACTCACAGCAACACAGTCCACCAATTAAGTGTTCCACAGGTAGTGTTGCTTGGAGATTGAGGCACAGGATGAACAAGGCAGTCAGCTGATCCAAAGATTCAAGAGCAGGAGAGCAAGGGGGGGGCTTGCTGAGCCATTTTTATCACTATCCTTCAATTGATCTTAAGTGTGTTCATTGGCCAGCTTGTCACAACAGACCTACCTATCTTCGTTGGCCATGTTGGCACAACAAGCTTACCTATCACATATGGCAAAGGAGACAAGTAGCTTCCTTCTATTCCAAACTTTTTCTTCCTCTCTTTTTCTAGGCCAGCGGTAGGGAACATCTGGCTGGGAGACTCTAAAGGCCCTAGAAAGCATAAATACCAGCTAACATCACATCCTTCTTTGGCCAAATAAGAGCAATTCCAGCCATTCACATTAAGGGTTAGCAGGCTGATTTTGGCGGGGGGAGACATCACTGCCCTCTGGTGGTCGTGGGAGCTACCCAGTGCTGCTCTTGAGAGCCGCCACTGGATTTGAACTGCCAAGTCCGCGGGCCACAGTCCTGCACTCAACCACTTGCCACCCGCACTGAGCCACCGAGGCTCAGTCAAGCAGACTAATTTTTAAACTCATGCTTTTTATGGCTTTTGATAATGTTATAAAAATCCAAGTGGCCCTAGGTAGAAAAAGTTTCCCCACCCCTGTCTAGGTGAATTGAGACCAATTATTGTGCCTTGGATGGCTACTTCAAAATTTTAAAAGCCCAGGCAATACACAAAGAATTAGGGAGTATAAAAGAAGCACCACACACAATATTAGAGCAATTTATCTGGACAAAATCATGAAACCATGGCCCTAAATCTCCAAGCCAAGCAGAGCATGCACACTGCTACAGATAAAACCCCTCAACACAGGGAATCCAGCAGATAAACCCTCAAGGCCAACAATGAGATTAGACATACAAGGAGGATTAGTGAGGGTGGGGGAACAAAGGGGAAATCGATCACAAGGACCAACATATAATCCCCTCACAGGGGAACAAATAACAGAAAAGTGGGTGAGTGGTGACAGAAGATGTAAGATGTGGAAATGATAATCTATAATTTATTGAGGGTTCGTGAGAGACGATGGGTGGGAGAAGGAGGGGGAAGAAATGGGGAACTGATATCAGGAGTTCAAGTGGAAAGAGAATGTTTTGAAAATGATGATGGTGGCATATGTGCAAATGTGTGTGACACACTGGATGACTGTATGGATTGTGATAAGAGACATAAGAGCCCCCAATAAAAGTATTAAAAAAGAATGAAAGAAACCCAAGCTTCAATGAAGGCTCCAGTGAAAAAAAGGGCCCAGCAATTGGCGGAATATGAACTGCAATGTTTCAAGAAGCTGGAGAAGCTGTGGAAGCTTTTACTCACTCACTCACTGTGTCGGGCAGGGTTCTCTTAGAGAAATCAAACCAGGACACTAGTAATTCTTTTTATATACATATATATAAAGAAAGGTATATAAGATAAGAAAGAAACAGTTAACTATCTATAAAGCAGTACAGATTGCCTGGTGCAACTCACTTGCGTGATATAGCTAGAAGACTGGCAGTCCTTCAAGTCTGGAGGGCCGCTGAGTAGTCCTCTGTAGAGCAATTCAGGATATCTGGTCACAGACAGCAAATGGCAGAGCAGGTCACCAACAGTCAGCCAGATGACAGAGTCCGACAGTCCCCAGCTCAAGAGATGTATATCCCAGGAGTGTGGCGAAGTAGGGCTTGAAGGAACCTCAACTCACAGCTACACAGTCCATGAGTAGGTGTCCCACGGGTAGTGTTGCTTGGAGGTTGAGGCACAGGATGAACAAGGCAGCTCTCTGGTCCAAAGATCCAAAAGCAAGAGAGATGGCGGGACTCACTGAGCCCTTCCTATCTCTGCCCTTCAATTCATCCCGTGTGTTCATTGGCTGTGCCGTCACAACAGACTCACCAATCTTCTGTGGCCATATTGGCATAACAAACCTACCCATCACACTCACTCACTCACTCACTCACTCACTCACTCACTGGTCTATGCTGAGAAATCTGGAGGACTTCTGCTTAACCTACTGAAAAAGATCTTGATTTGCACCTATTCCAAAGAAAGGTGACCAAGTACGTGGAAATTGTTGAACAATGTCTTTAACATCACACACAAGTAAATTTTTGCTGAAAATAATTTTTAAATGGTTTAAAATATAGAGGGAGCTGCCAGAAATCTAAGTCAGGTTCGGAAGAGGACATGACTGAGGGATATCATTGCTGACTTTGGGTACATCTTGGCTGAAAATATAGCATAGCAGGAAGATGTTTCCTTGTGTCTTACTGATGATGCAAAGGCTTCTGAGTATGTGTATCATAATAAACTATGAATAACATTGCAATGAACAGGAGTCAAGAGCACTTCGTGGTGCGCAGGTGGAATCTCTATATGGACATGCTGGCAGTCTTTCCACAGAACAGGGAAAACGACATGGTTTAAAATCAGCAAAGGTGCTGAGCCCCGGTGGCATAGTGGTTGTGCGCGGGACTGTGGCCCACTGGGATGGAGGTTCAATTCCTGCTCATAGGAGCAAAGGCTGGGCCTCCTACTCCCACCACCAGGGCAGTGATGCCAAATAAAATAAAATAAAATAAAATCAGCAAAGGTATGCATCAGTTTTAGATCTTTTCAGCATATTTACTCAGTCTGTATGCTGCACAAAGAAGCCTTGGTGGTGGTGTGCTTACACATTGGGCTTTGGTCTGGAAGGTCAAGGGTTTGAACCACCAGCGGCTCCGCAGAAGAAAGATGAGGCTTGTGACTCCTGTAAATAGTTACTGTTTGGAAACCCGCGGAGGCAGTTCTCCCTGTTCTATAGGGTCACCAAGAATCAGCATCGACTCAATGGCAGAGAGCTTATGCTCAGCAAGTAATGTGAGACTTTGGCATCTGGAGGGGAGTAGAGTTTCTAAGCAACCTGTGACATGCAGATGGCATAACCTTGCTGGTTGGAAGGGAGAACTTGGAGCACTTGCTGACGAAAAGCAACGACTGCAGCTTTCAATAGGGATCGTAGCAAAATGTAAAGCAACCTCAAATCCTCAAATTAGACCAACAGACAGCATCATGGGGAAGGGAGAAAAGATTGAGGTTGTCTTTCTTTCTGCTTACATTCATTCATAATCAATGTTCACAGGGGTAGCAGTCAAGAAATCAAGTGACCTACCGCATTGGGCAAATCTGCTACACACAACCTTTTTTTTTTTTTTTTGGGGGGGGGGCGGTATATCAAAGGACTTTATAGACTTCATCTGAAGGAATGGAAGAACGGAAGTGGACGCTCGGGTACAAGTTCTAGAAAAGGGACAGGTCTACCCCTCATGCACGTGCGACCTTGGTGACTTGGGGCAGGCCAGGCTGCCGCTTAGTCTCTCCGTCACTGTCGCCCAGGGTGTGCTTGTCGAAGAGATACTGGGCCAGGCCAGAATCTGGGGCCTCCATCTTGCGCAGGTTGGTTACGCAGTCGCCCAGTTCTTTGATGGATTTCACCTGCTCGTCCAGGCAATGTGTCTCCATGAAGGCACAGAGCTGGGGGTCGTTCTTGTCTGGGGCCAGTGCGTGCAGCTCCAGCAGGGACTGGTGGACGCTCTTCTCCAGGTGCAGCGCGCACTCCATGGCGTTCAGCCCGCTCTCCCAGTCGTCACGGTCTGGTTTCTTGATGTCCTGGAGGAAGATCCGGCCCGTCATTGGTTCTGCAGCTTCATCAGTGTCTCCGCGTGTTCCCTCTCCTCGTGAGAGGGGTGCAGGAAGCATTTGGAAAATTCTTCAGAGCCGCGTCATCCCGGTCGAAGTCGTACGACCTGCACAGGTAGACGTCGGAGGCGTCGAGCTCCAGGTGGATGTGGTGGTTGATGGAGGCCTCCGAGTCCTGGTTGTAGTTCTGGCGCACCGGCGAGGGGGACGCAGTCGTCTTGGCAGCGGGGGCGTCGAGAGTCCGGCTGAGAGGTGCTGAGGGCGGGCGGTTGGCGGGGGTGGCTGGCGAGCGCCAGGGTCCGTTCAAGCACTGTTGAAGCAGGAGACCGCAATGGCTCGGCGAAGAACGTCTACACACAACCTTTTTTTTTTTTTTAATTTTAATTTTTTAATTTTTAGGCATCACTGCCCTCAGGTGGTGGGAGTAGGAGGCCCAGCCTTTGCTCCTGTGAGCTGGAATTGAATCTCCATCCCAGTGGGCTGCAGTCCCGCACACAACCACTACGCCACCGGGGCTCAGCCCCCCACACAACTTTTTTAAAGCATGGAATAGCAAGTATGTGATTTTGAGATTGGTCTGAGCCAAGCCTTGGTGTTTCCAATTGCCTCATGTGTGGAAAAGTTGGATAATGAATAAGGAAGGTCACAGAAGAATTGCTGCATTTGAATTTAGTGAAGAATGTTGAAAGTACCATGGACTGCCAGAAATACAAACAAATCTGCCTTGAAAGAAGTGCAGTCATACTGCTCCTTGAAGTTGAGGTTGGCAAGACTTAATATGACGCATTTTGGAGCATTGTGTTAGTTTGGGTAGACTAGAGAAACAAATCCATAGACACTCATATGTGTTTAAGAAAGAGGTTAATATACAAGAGCAATTGAACATCGAGGGAACATCCTAACCCAGTTCAGTCCAAGGTCGTAAGTCTGATATTAGCCCATATGTCTGATACCAATCTATAAAGTCGTCTTCAGATTCACGAAGCACATGCAATAACACCAGGACAATCACAGGCCAGTGGGTGCAGAGTCTTGTGTATCCAGTGGTGGTAGAAATATGGCAGGGGCCTCTCTGTGGCTTCTCGAGCAACTCCGCACTGGCAGGAGTCTCTACATGGCTTTTCCAGCTTCAGAGGTCTAACACCAACAGGGTAAGCCCATGTGACCTCACAGGGAGTCAGCCTTGTGTCTTATCAGTAGAGCGTTTCCAAGGGACTCAGTCATGCGTCTCTCACCTGCAAGGGAGAAATATGGCCAGATTTCCCAGAATTCTTGGCGAGAAAGCTATGTCCACACAGAGGCCTCATTGGCTATCTCCAGATTGACAGGCTAGACTCCACCCCTGCACTCCTGATCCTCAAAGTGACTCCAGATCAGTGACTGCCACAGGCATGTTCTTAGGAGAGACCAATTCTGGGGACAGGATATCATGGTCAGAAAAGTGAAGAGTCGAGGGAAAAGAGGAAGAGCCTCACGGAGATGGAGTGACACAGTGCGTGCAAAAATGGGCTCTGACACAACTACGATCACGAGGATTGATGCAGGAGCAGGCAATGTCTCACTCTGTTGTACTCTGGGTCCCTATGAGTCACAACTGAACTGGCCTGACAAGAGGTCTATTTTGTTCTTTTCTTTTTTAGGAACTACCACGCTGATTTCCACAATGGCCGTGCTATTTCACATCTCTACTAGCAATGGAGAAGGGTTGTAACTCCCCATATCCTCACCAGCATTTGATCATTTAGGGGTTTTCTCTTTTAATTCCTGAACCACCCTTGTACGAGTGCAATGATATCATTGTGGTTTTGATTTGCATCTCTCGGATCATTGATGGTACTGGGCATCTTTGCCTGCAATGGTGGCCATTTAAATGTCCTTTTTGATGAAATGTCTATTCAAGTTCTTTGACTATTTATGATTGGGTTATTTGACTTTCTGCTGCTATATTGTCAACGGTTTATATGTATCTTGGTTATCAGGTTCTTTTGGGGTATCTGGTTTCTGAAGACATTTTCCCGGTATTTAGTTGGCCTTTTTACTTTTTTGGTAAAGTCTTTTTTTTTTTTTTGGCATCACTGCTCTCCGGTGGTGGGAGTAGGAGGCCCAGCCCCACTGCTGGAAGTGAACCTCCGTCCCAGTGGGCCACAGTCCCGCGCACAACCACTACGCCACCGGGGCTCAGCCGGTAAAGTCTTTTGATGAATGAAAAAATACATTAATTTTTGATGTCCCATTTATTTGTTATTATGCTTTATTATTATCCATTGTACTAGACAATCCATTGTTAAGAGCTTGGCTTGATTGTGTTTCATCTGCTCATCCTGGAAATTTTGTTGTTATAATTTGCACATTTAGGTATTTACCCTACTTTGAATTTTTTTAACTAAATGTTTTTATTGAGGGCTCTTATATCTCTTATCACAGTCCATACATGCATCAATTGTGCATATATTGCCATCATCATTGTCAAAGCATTATGTTTCTACTTGAGCCCTTGATATCAGCTCCTCAATTCCCCCCTCTTTATCCCCTGCCCTCCTTCACTCACAACCCCTTGATGATTTATAAATTATTATTTTCATATCTTCTATCATCCTCTGTTACCTTTCCCCCATTTTCTGTTATTTGTTCCCCTGGGAGGGGGTTATATGTTGAATCTTTGTGATCAATTACCCCTTTTTTCCCACACCTTTCCCTTATCCTCCTGGTATCTCTATTCTCGTTGTTGATACTGTTGATACTCACTTATCTGCCCTGAATCCCTGTGTTATGGGATCTTATTTGTAGCAGTGTGCATTTTCTGGTCTAGTCTGATTTGTAAGTTATAATTGAGGTCATGATAGTGAGTGGGGGAGTGGCATTAAAAACTAGAGGAAAATTGTATGTTCGATCGTTGCTATACTGCATCCTGACTGACTTGTCTCTTCCTTGTGACTTCTGTAAGGGGATGTCAGTTGCCTACATATGGGCTCTGGCTCTCCACTCCATGACATCCCCTCCCACCCCCAAATTACATTGGCATGATTTTGTTCTGAGTCATAGATGCCTGATACCTGATCCCTTCGATACCTCATGATCACATAAGCTGGTATGCTTCTTCCATGTAGGCTTTGTTGCTTCTTAGCTAGATGGCCACTTGTTTTTCTTCAAACCTTTAAGAGCCCAGATATTATATCTTTTGATGGCTAGGCACGATAAGCTTTCTTCATCACATTTGCTTATGTACCCTTTTTGTCTTCAACAGTTGTGTTGGGAAGGTGAACATATCAGAATGTGGGATTATTAGAACAAAGTGTTTATGTGTTGAGGGAATACTTGAGTCTAGGTCCAATATCCATCTCTTAATTCTTAACATATATATATGTACACAGATTTATTTCCCTATTGATATATATATATATATATATATATTTACATATGTACATGCCTGTATTTAGACCTCTATAAATGTCCTGGGGCCAGCCTCAGGATTTGTTTTTGTATATGATGTAAGTCAAGAACACTGTTTCATTTTTCTGCATGTAGAATTCCAATTTTCCTCTCACCATTTGTTGAACAACCTCTTCTTTCCCTATTGACTTGGCTTTCAAAAAACCAAATTCACTGTCCTAGAGTAGATTCTGACTCATAATGACCATGTAGGACAGGATAGAACTGCCCTGGTAAGTTGGATTTCTGAGATGGTAACACTTCATGAGAGTAGAAAGTCTGTCTTTCTCCTGAGGAGTAGCTGGGGCTTTTGAACTGCTGACCTTCTAGTTAGCAGCCCAACTCAGAACCATTGTACCACCAGGGGTCCTACAGAATGGACATAGACCCCATCAAATCAACTGACCATAGATCTCTAGGCTTATTTATGGACTTCCAATTCTATTTCACTGGTCTCTGTTGTAACTTATAAAATACTCATAGCACATATCTGTGGCCTAACTATTTTCTGAATGCTTTGAAATTCTATATGATTTGTGAATATTAAAATTTCTGGTTACTGCTTGTCTAGTTGCATATTATAAGATATCCTTAAAACACTTAAAAAAAAACCCTCCCTTTCTTCTGAAATACAATAACTAAAATTATTATGTTGAATTCTATGAGCCAGCTCAAATTAAGTTTTGTAGAGTATCATTGGTTCCAGCACCATTTGTTGAAAATTCTTCTCTTTCTTAATTAAATTTCGGCAACAGTTTTGTCAAAAATCAATTGAGTAATTAATTGTGAGTCTATTTCTGAATTCTTTTTTATGTTCTACTAGACTATTTTAATGGCTTTATGTTTATGTATAGACCAAAGAGCCCTAGTGGTGCAACAGTTATGTGCTTGATTTCTAATAGAAAAGTTAGGGCTGAGCCCCGGTGGTGTAGTGGTTGTGCACGGGACCGCAGCCCACTGGGACGGAGGTTCAAATCCAGCCGTGGGGCTGGGCCTCCTACTCCCACCACCGGAGAGCAGTGATGCCTTAAAAAAAAAAAAAGAAAAGAAAAGTTGAGGGTTTGAATCCATCCAGTGATTCTGTTGGAGAGAAACCTAGCAGTCCACTCCTGCAAAGATTACAACGTAGAAAACCCTGAGGAACAATTGTCAGATGGGGTGACTGTGAGATGAAAATGAACTGTCAACACACACCCTCAGTGTGCAAACCACTATCTTAATTGCTATACATTTGTGGGTAGCCTATGAATCAGATAGTATAATTCATCCACTGTTTTTTCTACTTTCTAAAGGTTAATTTAGAAATTATAGATTATTCCACATAAATTTTACAATAATATGGCAACTTCTAAAAGAAGTTTATCGAAATTGATTTGAACCTGTAGATCACTTTGTTGAGGACTAATATCTTAACATTTTTTGAGTTTTTCCAAAGTGGGCACATAAGCAAATGTGGTGAAGAAAGCTGATGGTGCCCGGCTATCAAAAAATACAGTGTCTGGGATCTTAAACGCTTGAAAGTAAACAAGTGGCCATCTAGCTGAGAAGCAACACAGCCCACATGGAAAAAGCACACCAACCTGTGTGATTATGAGGTATTGATAGGATCAGGTAGCAGGCATCAAAGACCCAGAAGAAAAACTCATATCATTGTGAATGAGGGCAAGTGCGGACTGGAGACCCAAGACCCATCTGTAGACAATTGGACATCCTCTTACAGAAGGGTCAGAAGGAAGATACGAGCAGGCAGGGTGCAGTTTAGCACCGATGAAATATAGACATGAAGAAATAATAGTAATTTATAAGTTATCCAGGGTTCATGAGGGAGGAAGGGGAAGGGAGGGAAAAATGAGAAGCTGATACTAAGACTTCAAGTGGAAAGAAAATGTTTTGAAAATGATTATGGCAACAAGGTACAAATGTGTTTGACACATGGATGGATGGATGGGTTTTGATAAGAGTTAATATGAGCCCCAATAAAATGATTAAAAAATGTTGAGTCTTTCAACCCACAACTACAGTGTAGAGCTCCACAAACTTTAGGTCTTTTTTTGTTTGTGTGTGGGCATCACTGCCTCTGGTTGTCGTGGGCGCTACCCAGGGCTGCTCCTGAGAGCCCCCGCTGGATTTGAACTTCCAAGCCCGCAGGCCACAGTCCTGCACTCAACCACTTACGCCACCAGGGCTCAGCCCTACTTTAGGTCTTTTTTTTGTGAAGAATGTTTTCTTGTTTTTAGTCTATAGATTTTGAATTATTTAGATGATTTTTTGATGTTATAACAATGGGATTTTTTTCCACATTAGAGTGTTACTTTATCTTTCAGAAAAAAATAGGCATTGGTTTATTAAAAGACCTTTCTGTTTCAAGAAAAACCACTTATTTCATAAGAGTATGTCGAGTGACATCTTCCCACAGAGGGATTTAAAGGGAGGAGACAACCCAGTCAAGGTACAATACAGCAACAATGAAATATGCAACCCTCCTCCAGTTCTTTTTTTCTCAATGACTTTATTGGTGGCTTGTACAATTCTTTTTTTAAAAAAATTTTGGACTTCATTTGTATTCTCTTTTTATAAATCATTTTATTGGGGGCTTATACAACTCCTATCATGATCAATACTTACGTCAATTTTATGCAGACCACTTCTGCACATTTGTTGCCATCATCATTCTTGAAACATCCTCCTTCTACCTAGACACCCGGTACCAGCTCCCCATATTTCCCCTCCCTCTTCACACGCCTCCCCCATGAACCCTTAACAATTTACAAATTGTCATTATTTTGTCATCGTATACTGTCTGATGTGTCCCTTCAACCACTTCCCCGTTGTTCATACCCCAGAGAAGAGGTCATATGTAGATTCCGACAATAGGTTCCCCTTTTCTATTCTACCTTCCCTCCACCTTCCTGGCATCACCACTCTCACCCCTGGTCCTGAAAGGATCCTCTGTTCTGAATTACCCATTTCTGGCTCCAGTGTACATCCCATGGTCTAACTGGATTTGTAAGGTAGAATTGGGATCATGACAGCGGGTGGGAGGAAGCATTTAAGAATTAGAGGAAGGTTGCATATTTCACTGCTACCACACAGCACCCTGACTGGCCTGTCCCACCCCTTACAACCCCTCTGTAAGGGACTGTTGCTTTACCTATTAATGGACTTTGGGTCCCCAATCTGTACTCCCCCTCATTTATAATGATATAATTTTTAGTTCTTTGATACCTGATACCTGGTCGCTTTGACACCTCGTTGTTGCACAGACTAGTGTGCTTCTTCTACATGGTCTTTATAGCTTCTGAGCTAGATGACTGCTGGTTTACTTTCAAGCTTTAAGACCCCAGATGCTGTATCTTTTAATAGCCAGGCACCATCAGCTTACTTCACCATGTTTGCTTGTGCACATATTTGTTGCCAGTGATTGTCTCAGGAAGGTGGGCACACAATGATATCATTTTTAGTTCTTTGATGCCTGATAACAGATCCCTTTGACACCTTGAGGTCACACAAGCTGGTGTGCTTCTTCCATGTGGGTTTTGTTGCTTCTGAGCTAGATGACTGTTTGTTTACTTTTAAACCTTTAAGACCCCAGACGCTCCATCTTTTGATAGCCAGGCACCATCAGCTTTCTTCACCACTTTGACTTATGCACACATTTGTCTTCAGTGATCGTGTTGGGAAAGTGAGCATCATGGAATGCCAATATAATAGAACAAAGTGATCTTGCTTTGAGGAAGTCCTTGAGTGGAGGTCCAATGCCCATCTGCTGTCTTAATACAAACCCTATAAGTGTATGCACATAGATCTATTTCCCCCAGATGGAATTTTTAAAGCCTAAATAGTTCCAAAAATTATAGTTAGCCTGGTGGCAATGTGGTTATAAGTTGGACTGCTAACCACAGGCCCAGCAGTTAAAATGTCCAGGCCCTTCTCTAAGAAAGATGAAGCTTACTCCTATTAAGAATTACAATCTCGGATACCCATGGGGACAGTTCTACCCTCTCCTTTAGGGTCATTTTGAGTTAGGACCAACTCTGTGGCAGTGAATTAGGTTTTAGAGTTTGATGTAGACATACGATTGATTTTATATTGATCTTGTGGCCTGTGACCTAGTTGAATTCATGTAGGAGTTGTTCTTGTTATTGAATGCTTAGGAATGTTAAAATGCCACAGGTAGTCTTTACAAATAGGCACAGACTTATTATTTGTTATGCCTTTTCTTAAGAACACTGGTGGTGGTGCCAGGTAAGTGTTGGCTGTTCAAGCCCACCAGCAGAATGACGAGGTTACCTGTGTCTGTGAGGATTTATAGACTTGGGATCCATAGTCTGAGTCACTGTGAATTAGAATGGAGGCTCTAGCAGTGAGTTCTTGGATGTTTTTAATTTTTTCTTATTGTCTTTTTTTTATTTGGCCAGGACTTGCAGTATTAAAAGTAGTGAAAGCAGGGATCCTTGCATTGTTTATGATTTGAAGAGAAAGATCTAGTGTTTAACAATCAAGAGTAATGTGAGTTGTAGATTTTTCTGTAGATGCCTATTACCAAATTAAGAAAAATCCTGTTGGTTTTGAAATTTCCTGAGAATTTGAAAAACAAAAATTGTCATCCCGAGTAGGTGTTGAATATTCTCAAATTTTTTTCCTGTTTCAATTGAACTATTCATTTTTACCCTACCCCATTTATTATCTTTTAAGAAATCATTTTATTGGGCACTTATACAGCTCTTACCACAATCCAAACATATATCCATTGTAGTAAGCATTTTTAGACATATGTTGCCATCATCATTTTCAAAACATTTTCTTTCTACTTGAGTCCTTGGTATCAGCTCCTCATTTCCCCTCCTCCCCCTTTATCATCTTTTTTTTGAACCCTTCTCCCTTTATTATTTTAATGGGATAGATTACATTGATTTTTTTTTTGAGTATTAAACCAATTTCCCGGCTGAGCCCCGGTGACGTAGTGGTTGTGCGCGGGACTGCGGCCCACTGGGATGGAGGTTCAATTCCAGCAGTGGGGCTGGGCCTCCTACTCCCACTACCGGAGAGCAGTGATGCCCCCCAAAAATAAATAAATAAAAAAAAAATAAACCAATTTCCTATTCCTGGACCAAGTATTCCTCAGTGGCAGCATAACTCCAATCCCTATCTTCATCGTCACAGGGCTGTCTTTCTTTGGAATCAATGTGGTTCTTTTTTAAAAGAAAGCCCCCGGTCACCGTGAGTTAAAGAGATCCAGTGGTGCTGCTGGTAATCACCCTGCGTTGAAACCCACCAGCTGCTTGCAGAGAAAGAGGAGGCTAGCTGATCCCGCGACGCTTTGCAGTCTTGAAGTCCCTACAGAGAGGAGTCCTGGTGGCGCAGTGGTTACGTGGTGGCCGGGGATGCTGAAGATCAGCAATTAAAAGCACCAGCCGCTCTGGGGGAGACAGACGCAGCTGTCCACTCAGGTAAAGAGAGCCTGCCTCGGCAATGCACAGAGGCCGTTCTACCCTGTCTCGTCGGGTCGCTATCTGCAAGGTCAGCAGTTCAAAGCCACCAGCTCTCCTTAGGACACAGATGGGACTTTCTTCTCCCATTAGAAAGTTACAGTCTCATTCCTTCAGGACCAGAGGTGAGAGGGGCGATCCCGGGAGGATGGAGGGAAGGTGAGGTAGAAAGGGAGAACTGATTTTAAGGATCTACATAGAACCTCCTCCCTGGGGTATGGACAACAGAAAAGCGGGTGAAGGGAGACACCAGACAGTGTAAGATATGACAAAGTAATAGTCATTTATCAAGGGTTCATGAGCGAGGAGGGAGCAGGGAGGGAGGGGAAAAATAAGGAGCTGATCCCAAGAGTTTAAGTAGAAAACAAATGTTTGGAGAATGACAGAAACAAAGGTACAAATGTGCTTGAAATATAATAACGGATGGATGCATGGATTGTTATAAGACTTGTATGAGCTCCCCCACAAATGATTTAAAAAAATAAAAAGTTACTGTCTCAGAAACTCACAGGGGCAGTTCTACTCCGTCCCAAAGGGCCACAATGAGTTGGGAGATCGACTCAATGTCTGTGGGTTTGGTTTTTGTGTTTGTTTTGTTTTTGAGGGTGGTGGGTCATGGCCAACCCTACTCCCGCATGACTTCATGATTACTAATCACATCTGCTAACAGTATGTCCAAACAAGGAGCATTCACACGTACTGGGGATTAGGACGCCAACCTATCTGTGTTAGGGATACAGGCCATTCCCCAGAACTGTTTGATTTCAACGGGGAGGCCTCCACCAGTTTCCACCTCCTTTTGCCCAGCCTACATGGCTTCAAATAATTTTTTTGGTTTTTTTTTTGTTTTTCTTTTTGGACATCACTGCCTTCTGCTGGTGGGAGTAGGAGGCCCAGCCTTTGCTCCGTGCAGCTGGAATTGAACCTCCATCCCAGTGGGCCGCAGTCCTGCGCACAACCACTACGCCACCGGGGCTCAGCCCCAAATAACTTTTTTATAAATGTTTTGCCGCGATTTTATTTTGTAAGTGTGATCTGAAGGTGACATGGCGTCTCTGTTTGCGTTTACATTGGTAAATTTTCTACAGTAAAAGAAAAGAAGCAATACGATAGTTGACTATGATGTCTTGCGTTTTCCCATTTTCACTCGTCTGAAGCCTAAACATGAGTTACTTTAAATACATAGAGCACCTAATAGGACATGGGGAGGAAGGGTCAATTTTCAAAACCACAGACTCTCAACCTCCTTAGCTGCTGTCTGAAGGCTATCTTCCTTAAAGATTTGCTCCACCACCTGCAGTTCTTCATTTTCACCAGCAGGGGGAAAAGTAGTTTTCTATTTCCGATCGATCCCCGCGCTGCCAATTCCCTCACCAAAGGCGAAGGAGGGAAGGGCTCCGAGAGATCTCTCTCGTCAGTGCGCTCGGGGAGAAACTGACCTGGAGCGGGTCGGGCACGACGCGAAGAGCCGGGGACACAGGGCGGACCCATCCCCAGCCGTGCGCTCTTTCGAGGCACCCAAGGCAACTTGGCCGAGACTCCCGACTGGTCACTCAGCCTGGGACGCTGGGCTGCCCCCGCGCCGAGCCTCCGGGAGAGCGGCTGCCGCAGCGCAGACAGGACCGGAGCCCAGACAGGTGCGGCCGCGCCCGGGTCCCGGAGTGATCCAGGTGAGCGTCCGCCCGGGTTGGCGCCTGATCCAGGCCAGCTGAGTCCAGCGGCCCTAGGCAGGGATGGTGGTGCGGGGGTCGGGTCGTGGGCGGCAAGCCGTCGGAGGGCTCGCAGGGAGGACGCGGGGAGAGCTCAGCCCGCTCCCGCTCCAGGGAAAGGACCTGCCACCAATCGTGCCTTCAAAGGCTGGGTCAGGCGATCGTGGTAAGGACCTGGCGCCAAAGTGACTTCTCAGGTTAGCCCGCAAAAATAAATCCTGCAAATGACATGGTGCGTGCGGCAGGGGCGGGGCGGGGGCGTGGTTACTCCGTGAGAGCCGAGCATCAAGAATTCCCAAAGGACGCTTCCCACCGTTCCTTCGGGAGCGGGCGCGCGAGCCTGGGACCGTGCCCCTGAGTTGCGCGTTAGCCGCTGCTGGGGCGAATTCTAAGAGACGGGGATACAGGAACCTGCCTCCGCTTCAAGGCTGTTTTCAGAGGAAGTCAGACGCTGAAGCACTGAGTTGGAGAGATTGGAAATGGAAAGCAGAGAACAGAAAGATGAAAGGAAACGATGCGCGAAACCGGCACCGGGAACCGCTGGGAGTGAGCCGGCTGCGTGGCCCAGGGCTTGGTGCGCGGCTGGGGGTCGGCCGGGGCGCCTGGCTGGCCACGGGGCTCACTCTGAAGACACTCGGTAGGGATCAGAGGAGGTCATTGGTAAGGATCGATCTTTTAAAGTTGTTATGTTGGAGTAGAATAGTGAGCAGTGTGTGGTCCACAAGTTTTCTTTTGCTAAATGGTCAAACGATAAGATGCAGGCATTTTATTGATTTCAGGGAGAGTTGCAAGGTTCTCTCCGGTTTTTACCTGTGGCCCCTCTCCCCCACCCCCCATGGTCCCCAGGAGTATTCATTCTAAGAGGAATCTCCAGCAAAACACAGTGTTGAATCATGAGCTGTTAGAATTCGGGTGCTGCCTACCAGCCGAATGCTTATTTATTCTCTCTCAGTAATATGGTGGTACAGTCCTCTCACACACCAGAATCGGTGGGTAGTTCTCAGATTATAAATACAGATCAGGAGCATGTCTGATTGTTTAAAGAGCTGCCCGTTTTAGACGGGGAGAGAGAGATTATTCCAGTCATTTCAAATATAAGCAAAAGTCAAATGGAACATTCTCCAAAACCTATATGAAAACGGGTGAGGGGCTGAGCCCCCGTGGCGTAGTGGTTGTGCGCGGGACTGCGGCCCTCTGGGTTGGAGGTTCAATTCCAGCTCCACGGAGCAAAGGCTGGGCCTCCTACTCCCACCACCTGAGGGCAGTGATCACCCCCCCCCAAAAAAAAACAAAAAACCGGTGAGATCATCTGGGTCAGTCCGGTTTGACTTGAGAAACAAATTCATGGTCCCTCATGTGTATAAGAAAAAGCTTTATCTAAAAGAGCAACTGTGTATTAAGAAAACATCCCAGCCCAGTCCAGATCAAGTCCTTAAGTCTGAGCTTAACTAAGATATCTGATGACAATCTAGAAAGACCTCTTCAGACCTCACCAATATATGCAATGGTGCCGAATGCTGGAAAGGCCGTGGGTGGAAAGTCTTGTGGATCCAATGGTGGGAGAAGCATTGCAGCGTTGGCAGGGGTCTCACGCGGTTCCTCTAGCTGCAGACCTCTGGAACCATCAGCATAGCTCCCTGTGATTTGTCAGCAGGAGTTCCCAGAATCCGCAAGAGCAGTCTGTGCCCACAGAGGCACCATTGGCTATGACCTAACGGACAGACTAGCCCGCCCCTTTGCTCAGGTTGGCAGGAGAGCCTGTCACTGCCACACCATAGCCTAGTCTAGTTTAGTTACTTTTCAAAAGAAGTGGCTGATGCCATTGTCTCCTGTCTCGGCACGGCAGCACTCAAGGGCTGTTTGTCCTTGCAGGCAACAGTCATGTGTCCCAGGCAGGCCTGCAGCCCTCGCTGCCCTTCCCACTCCCAAATTTCCAGGTCCTAGCGGCCTGCTCAACACGTCTGTGAGCAGACACCCGAGTCTTGCGTTTTAAAAACTTACCAGTTTCTTACGCTGTTTCACGACACTCAGAAAGAAAGAGGAAAGAGGGGCTGAGCCCCGGTGGCATAGTGGTTGTGCGCGGGACTGCGGCCCACTGGGACGGAGGTTCAATTCCAGCAGTGGGGCAGGGTCTACTACTCCCACCACCGGAGAGCAATGATTGCTCGCCCCTCCCCATCTCCCCCCCCCCACCCCCCCCCAAAAAAAAGAAAGCAGAAAGGCAGCTTGCCCTTTAAGAGAGACAGCCTCATGGAAAGCCATGAATCAGACTCGCAGCAGAGCCTCGCTGCTCAGAGCCAGTGGTTGGCAGAAGCGAAGTGGGGGCATACTTCATGGCCCCTTTTTAAACTGGTGTGCTACTTCTTCCTAAATGGCGAGTTCAGAACAGGAATTCAAACTTGGTTTGGGCTGAAGGTATTAAGAGTCTTTCTTCTTGAGCAGTGGTGTCAAACTCCCTGCCATCCAGATGATGCTGACTGCTGGCGTCCATGAAGCACTGATTAGAACTGCCCCTGAGTTTGACTGTGACTCTTGATGGGAATAGACAGCCTCCTATAGGCCTATTACAGAGCCTCATTGTCTCAGAAGCCCCCGGGAATGAACTCATAGCCCTTTAGAACCAATGAGCCTTGAGGGAGCTCGGCTGCTAACTGAATGTTGTGTGAGTCAGATCTACCAGGCCCTCTGGAGGAAGAAAGGCCTGGTGATCTCTCCCATAAATGGTTCCATCTGTGGGTAATTCCGCGCAGGTTGGCTGCACACAACACTAACGTCAGAAGCAAGGTACTGGCCACTGGACCTTTATCTTGAATTGTGCTTCGGTGGACTTTACATGGCTTAGTGGAGCTGCGCAGTTAATTGGAGTATGAATTATTAGCTATGTCTTTTTGAAGCAGGACATGGGGCACTGGGGGATATGTTGATACCACTGTGTTTTTGTTTAGTGGGTGAGACAAATAGCCATGGCTAACACAAAACAGAAGTCTACGCTTTATTGTCATGTAAACAACTCTCAGCTTTACGGGGCTCAGGGTAAAACTTGTGTCTCCCAGGTGGCCTCACGGATTGATGATGACTCTGAAGTTCTAGGCATCACACCCACATTCTAGGAAGGAATAAAGAGAAAAGGGTATCTGATAGCAAATATTAAACATGTTCCACCTTGTGGTAGATTGATTACCAAGACGGAGGTCAGCAATTCCTGCATGCATGTCACTTTTCCCATCAAGGGTGCAGTCTATTTCTCTTCCCCTTGAATGAGGGGCTGGTGATTTATTCTGACCCATAAAGAAGCTTGGACTAAAGACCTGTGTAGTGACAACCACGTGAAGAGAGGTCCAGTTTGTCCTCAGCTACCCAGCTGAGATGCCAGCCATGTGCATGCCCATTTTGGACCCTTCTTACAGAATTGTGAGAATTTTGTCACTGCTGCATTAAGGCACTGGGCTTTGATGTGGCTTATTATGCCTGGAACACATTTAATTGGTCCCCCTGCTCCCAAATGTCAGTATGGCCAAAAGGTAAGATAGGTTGATTGGGTCCTTTGCCACACTGGGCAGGCCAGAAGTCTGCTATTTCAGAGTAGGAGGAGTAGCTATGGGGTGGGGAGGAGAGGAGGTAGTTGACCACAGCTGCAAAGTCTCCTGGTGGGAACTTGGGTCGACAAGTGATCCCTGGGACCTCAGGGCAGGATCCTGTGGGAGCCTTACTCTCAGCATTCACTCTTCTGTCCTGGCAGGACCTCAAGACAGCTCATGGTCCCCACTGTGTGCATTTTATGCATGGGTTAGGCCAGGTTGACTAGATAA
>PVJH01025315.1:0-15293 GCA_004026705.1 Nesogale talazaci
CCCTCCCTTTTCAAAATACTGTGTTTCCCAAGCTTGAATCTCATAACTTATAAATCCAGGACTTATAAAAAAGAAATTTTTTCCCAGGATTTTATGGGGGTTTTTTGTTTTTGTTCCTTAAACTTCTAAGACCAAATCACTTTCTGCCTTGAATTTTTGAACTTCGCCTATGGTTTTTCTTGAAACCATATTATCTTCAGTAATGGCAGGCATTTTGAATGAAATATTATATAGGAATTCTTTTTGGGGGGGCATCACTGCTCTCCAGTGGTGGGAGTAGGAGGCCCAGCCCCACTGCTGGAATTGAACCTCCGTCCCAGTGGGCCGCAGTCCCGCGCACAACCACTACGCCACTGGGGCTCAGCCCCCGTGGAAGTGTTCTTGATTAAAAATTTGGTCTAGGGCTGAGCCCCAGTGGTGTAGTGGTTGTGCACGGGACTGCGGCCCACTGGGATGGAGGTTCGATTCCAGCTCCATGGAGCAAAGGCTGGGCCTCCTACTCCCACCACCTGAGGGCAGTGATGCCCCCCCCCCCAAAAAAAAAAAAAAAAGAACACTTCCACCCTGTTAGTGGTTTCCTGCTTAAAATCTGGTCACCTTACTCTGGGGAGGAAATGGGTACAGCACCTGCCACCTGACTGGCACCACCCCCAGGTCAAGAAGGTTGTTTTCTGCCAGTGGCACGTGCGTTTATTGAGTGCCTGCTGTGTCCCAGTCACTGTGCCGGGGGCTCCTGGCCTCGTCACAGCACGCTGTGTCCTGACACAGGCTCTAGGGGGCAACCCTTCCTCGCCCCGCCCAGCTGCTGGTGGTCCCAGGCGAGCCTCGCACAAGGCCGCGCCACTCCCGTCTCTGCCTCTGTCTGCGCGTGGCTTCTGCCCTCTGTGCCGAGCCTCAAGTCGCTCTTTCCTCGGCTGCCTGGGTACTCCAGTCAAGGGAGTGAGAGCCCACCCTTGACCCAGGGTGATGCCACCTCCGTCTACAAAGACCCTTTCCTCAGTGAGCTCACGCGCACAGGGTCTGGGGCCGAGGATGCAGGCGTACTTTTGAGGGAGACACCCCATCCCCCCAGCCCACCGAAAGGTTCTCACAGGTCTTTCCTTCTAGGCTCTACTTAAATCTGGTCCTGGGCAACGTGAATGTGACCCTTCTCAGCAACCAGGCCAAGTAGGTATACCTGGACACCCCCCCACGCCCCCCCCCCAGTTCTGGGGCCCAGTGTCTGTGAATCGGACAGAGATTAAAACTCCTAAACAGTGGGGGCTCTGACCTTTGGGTTCTTGTGGCCCTTTCCTTCTCCATGGTGGGGGCATTTGGGGGAGGTTTTGTTTCCTTTCAGAGCCAGTACGCTGGGTGAACAGGGCCCCCGTTTCCTGGGAGAACAGCCCCCCTCAATTCCACACTTTCCTTCATACTTCCCACGGCGGTCTCATCCACCCAGAGTCAGTCTGCCTTCAAGGGAAGTGGACCATGGTGTTTCTGAAGGCAAAGCTACCCCCCCCCCCCGCCCCCGCCCTCAGGACCCCTGGCGACCTTCCCCACAGGCCTAGAGTCCTGAGCCAGTGGTCTGGGCACTGGGGAACCTCTGAGTAGTTGACCGTCATTCCCTAATGAGCGTCAGCACTCGTTTTCCTTGTGAAGCCTTGGTTATTGTGACCCCAGGCCCTTTGTGGGGTGGGAGAAGGGGGCCGATTCAGGAGCTCGAGGGGGGTGGGCCCATCACGGTGACGTGGCGCTTTGTGGGGCAGGTTCGCCTACAAGGACGAGTACGAGAAATTCAAGCTGTACCTGACCATCATCCTGCTGCTCGGTGCCGTGGCCTGTCGATTCGTCCTTTACTACAGGTAACGGGCCAAGGGGGAGGGCCAGGGGTCAGTGGGCTTGAAGGCCAGGGGTGAGGGGTCCAGGATGGCTCCCACTTCTGCAGTCCGTTGGGATCAGGCATGAGGTGGGGAAAGGGTCCATTTCCCTACACCGTACAGCCGCCCACGAACCAGCTCTCAGATGCTTCTGGAAAGACGTCGTGGTGTCAGGACAGCTCCATGGGGGCGGGGGGAACCCATGCCTCAGCCACAATGAGACAAGAAGTCCCTGTCCGTGCTCGGACACAGATCCCCATGGAGACATCGGGCCACGTGGGCAAACCCGTCCCAGGAGACCACGCGCTGTGGGGCCCAGTTGGCATGAAGGTCCCTGAAAGACGAGTCCATTCCAAGAGGGAGGGAGGGAGGGAGGGAGTGTGTTAGCAGTCGTCAGGCGGTAGAGGCAGGGGGCCGAGGATTGACCAGGCACGCACACAGCGTTCCGCTGCAGGTGGTGAGCGTGCTTGGAAATGAGGCCGTGGCTTGGATTGTGCGGGAGCCCTCGTGGCGTCGTGGTAGGGCGCCGGGCTGCCCACCACAAGGGCAGCAGTTCTAAACCGTCGGCCTCCCCGAGAGAGACAGGTGGGGCTTCCTCCTCCTGAAGGAAGTCAGGGCTCCGGAAGCCCACGGGGACAGTTCGACCCTGGCCCGCAGGGTCACTCCAGGCCGGCACGGACGCGGTGGCAGTGAGCGGCTGAGTTTTCTGGGTGGGCGGCTCTGTGAACGTGCTGAAAAGTGACGGGTCGCACCCTTGCCAGGATGAGTGTCTGTGGTGTGTAAATTGCATTTCCGTTTAAGTGACTGAAAAGAGAGCCGAGGCAGCCCGGGTTTGAGTCCAGGCCTTGTTACTGCCCGAGTGCTTCCACAGGCTGGCGTCTTCTGGGACCCCCAGCCTCCTCCTCTGTAACAGGAGGGTGGCCCTCCTGTGCCTTGTAGGCCAGGGTGGTAAGGAACTGACCTGAGTCCCAGCCCTCAGGGTGAGGGCCGAACAGGGAACCTGGCTGCTGGCAGTGCAGCCGAGGACATTGGTGGGGATTGTTGAAGCCGGGGAGGCTGGGCTGCCCCAGGGGGTGAGGCAGTGGGGGCTGGGGGTGGCATTCTCCCAGTAGATTTTCTGCCTGGGGGGTAGGGGTAGAAGGCCGAGTACAGCTCAGGCCTCTGGCCACGTGTCAAGGGTTCATTTCCTGCCAGGAGCTTGGCCAGCAGTCCAGCTGCTGGTCTGGCCACTTGGATGCCCAAACAAAGGCTGCTTTCGGGCCCAGGCTCGTGCCTGCCTGCCGCCTTCAGCCTGGCGCCTTCCCCTGGAGGGCAAAGGCTATAGGGCAGGAATGCCCGCTCACGTGCCCCACTGGAAGGGGGCGGGAGTTCTCCCAATGTGCAACCCGTTTCCCTGATGCAGGGACTCGGGGGGGCTTCCACGGGCAAATTTGTGGGGTGTTGCCAGGTTCTGCGCCTCAGAGGACCTGACAGGTGCATGTGAATGGAAACTCAGGATTGAAGGAAATGAACCGCGCCCCAGGGCCCTTCCAGAAGGGGGCCGGTCGTGGCAGCAGAGGCCAGCACGGTGGCCAGCCACCTGGGGAAGGTGGCGGCCTGTGGAAGCTGGAAGAGGCAGGGGGTGAATTCCCCCTGGGGTCCCCGGCACGAAGCTGCTGCTGACCGCCAGCCCTCTCCAAGGATAGCCGTGTGTCGCTGTCCTTCAGGGCGTGGGTCACAGCCACAGGGGGACAGAACCCTGGCAGCACCTCTCATCAGGGGACCAGGCCTCCCACTCTACAGATGGCAAGACCGAGGCTGGGGGGCTCTCCAGCAGGGGTCACCACCCAGCCATCTGGCCACCGGCAATGCCTCTTCTGTTCTGCCCAGCTCCAGGTTGTGGTCATCACACAGGGCTCACAGGCTATGTCAGACACTGGCCTGGGGGGGGGTGGTCTCTAGGGAGGCTCCCCGCCATCCATCTGGTCTCCCTGCCTCTCTCTCTCCTCATCTTTGTTTGAAAGCAGGAGTCAACTGCCTGGTCTCAGAGCGGTGGTTTTTATTTTTTTGTTTTTGGGGCATCACTGCCTCTGGTGGTCTTGGAAGGTACCCAGCGCTGCTCCTGAGAGCGGCTGGATTTGAACCGCCAAGTCCACGGGCCTCAGTCCCGCACTGCACTCAACCAGAGAGGTGGTTTTTAAAGGCGCACCGTACTCACCAGTGCTAGTCTTTATTTTGTGAGCCAGTCTCTGAGCCAAAAGGTAACCTCTAGGCCTAGTTTTGATTCAAGGTTGAATATCACAGTCCAACAGGCTCAGTGTACTGGTCCAGTTAGTTTGGATTTTATGAGGATTTGAGGTTTTCTCTCATTCTCTCAGGCCCCTCCTACTGTGAGCCCGATCAGAACGGTTGGTGGTGGTAGCTGGGCACCATCTAGTTCTTCCAGGGACTGGATTGATGAGGCCACCGCTCCTGTAGACCTCGTCCTACAGACTCGCCCCTGCTCTGAGTCTGGTTTCTCCTGCTCTTCCAGAGTAGAGACCAGTCATCATATCCATAATGGCTGCTTACAAACTTTGAAGACCCCGATACTCCTCACCTTCTAGGAATAGAAGATACAATACTCTGTAGGATAGAGAACACATGAGGTTGTGAACGATGATGTGGCTGCTGCCCGAGATGTTCCCCAGCCCATCGTCTCAAACTCAGCCAGCCAGTGTGGCCAAGTGTGGGGTCAGACCTCAAGAACTTACCAACAGGCCTCAAGTAGAAAGCAGACATTTCGAGAACGAGGAGGGCAACCAACGTACACACATGCTTGGCATACAAGGGACGGACGGATGGATGGATGGTGATAGGAGTTGTATGGGCCCCCCAATAAAACGATTTTTAAAATGTAAAAAGAGAATTTATCAGGTTGCAGGGGCAATGGGCATGGGCAGGGAAGGGAGGGGCCCCCTCAGCGGGAGCTTGAAGGGCAGCAGGGAGGTTCTGGAAAGGAGGATGAAGAGGGCGACTGCCCTCTTATGGGAAGAGTGGAGGCAGTCCAGGACTAGCATCCACCGGGGCGGGGAGCAGACCTTGGTCTCTTGGGCTGGGGCTGGGCTGTCGCCCCCGGGTCCCATGCTCACCCCCCTCCCCGCCCCCCGGGGCTGTGTGTCCCTGCAGGGTGACAGACGAAGTCTTCAACTTCCTGCTGGTGTGGTACTACTGCACCCTGACGATCCGGGAGAGCATTCTCATCAGCAATGGCTCCAGGTAGCGTGGGTGGTTCCAGGAGGCCGAGCGTCGGGGTGTGGGCGGGGGGGTGCGGAGAAGGCCGAGGGCCGAGGCCAGGGTGTCCACCTGTGAGGGCGCAGGCCCAGGACAGCTGCCCGGGGTGCGGCGGTGAGAGCGTTGCTTGTGTGGGCTCAGTCCGATTTAGCGCCAGAGGATGTACTCCCCCCTCTCAGAGAACAAGCAGGCCCCTGGGCCCCGGCTCTCAGTCAGGCGTGTCGAGGTGCTCAAAGTGACCAGGACCCAGTGTCGTTCCGTCTCTCACCTCTGCCTTTGACGGGGTCGTCCTGCCTCTCAGTCCTCCTGTGGGCAGAACATGTGTGTGTTGGGGGCCGGGGGGCACCCAGCAGCCCCAGGATGGTGTCATTCGTGTTTCCAGTAAACAGGCCAGGTTCCTCCTTCCTGAGAGTCTGGGTCCCTTTGGTACTTGCCTAATTGCAGGCTAGTCCTAGAGCCAGTTACTGGGGGCAGAGGATGTGCCACTGTGGTCGGCCGGGTCTGAGGCCCGCACCCTCACTGATAATGGTTGTTAGCTTGCAATCCCCTCAAAAACAGAAGCCACTGAGTGCCAGGAGGAGGAACGGGTCGTCAGAGGAAAACTGGGGTACTCTTAGGAGGGGGGACGCAGGGTAACAAGAGCGGGTATCTGCCAGGGACTGGATGGTCTCAGCTCAGGCACTGCAGCCCCTCAAGTGTTCATCACTGGGCACCGTCTTCCTGGGCTGGCAGTCCCCACTCCTCCTCCCCTCGTCCTCTGTCCTTGGATAAATGCTGCCCTTAAGATCACAAATGGTGGATGAATCCCAGACAGGAAGGGTGCGAGGCACCATCGTTCGTGGGGGGCCGGGAGTCCCATCCACCCAGTAAGCCTGATGGCTCTTCAGTTGGGGTTTTGCTCCACACTCTTCCTCCCACCCTCTCCAGGAGCGCGATCCTTTTCTCCCACCCTCGCCCAGTCGAATGTGACCCTCTTCAGAGTGGTTGGTGGGATAGCCAGGCACCACCTCATTCCCCTGGTCTCCGTGCTCTGTGTGCTCCATCCGCCCATCGTTTCCGTGTATCTTGATTTCTGTCACTCTCCTTCCCTGCAGCTGGGGAGAGACCGGAATGGCAATCACGCCATCTTTTAAGACCCGCGTCACTGCTCACCACAGTGGCAGGTCGAGACACACACACACACACAACCCAACTAGGGTCCTAGGGCCCCAGGCCCAGCGACTTGTCCCTTCAAGGTGTCTGGTTATGTCTGAGAAGTCTTCGTGACGTTGCCTCCGTGTGCTCCACCACATTCCAGGAATGTTAGCAGCCTCAGTAAACACACATAGGCAAACATCCTCTGTGCAACCTATCTATACCCGCTGGTAAACGCCTGCTCACCAGCCCACACCTGTTCAGCCAAGCATCGACTTGTAGGTCCCCCCACTTCCCGGCTTGTGTCTGTAGCAGAGCTGCTGCCTCTGGTGCCTCTAACCCTGGCACCACCCCCAGTGTCTGCTCCTGCCGCCGTCTTTCTTTGCTGCCCTCCCCGGACTGCTCGGTGCCTTCCCCTTCACCCTGGCCGGCGAACGCCTGTCTGCATGCTAGCCCACAGGTTCCCACATTTGTTGGCCTACCAGCCCCTTTTCAGAAAACAGCATTGCACCGTGCCCCCTGGCGATGTAACACCTCCGACGCTCTGTAGCCCATCTGTCAGCATCAAGTGATGAGGCAACTCCTTCCACGGCCCCCAGGGGCGGGCATTGTCGCTCCCTCTGGGAAACTCCGGGCTCGCTGGTGGCTTCCTCTCCCTCCTTTCTCCTCGCACCGGGGGCAGCCACCTCAGGGTGCTTCTTTCCGTGGGAAGCCCTCCTCTTGGTTTTCTACGAGAGTTGCCCCCCATAACACTTGTCCTTCTGTGGCTGACGATGTCACTCAGCACCGTGCCCTCCAGGCGAGGTCCATCGTGCCGTGGGGTGTCTCGTAGTTTGAGGACGAGGCCTTAGTGCGGCGTGGCGTTCCGCGTTTCCGTAGCCATTCTCCCACGCGGAGGCACGGAAGTTGTTCCCCTCTCTTCGGCTCTGGCGTCCGGCCAGCCTGCCCGGGCCTCCCCCCTAGCCACGTCATGGCTCCCGTTCCTCTGGATCCCCGGGAGTGGAGGGTCTGAGGGGTCAGCGTGCCGTCCCCACTCAAAGCTTCCTGAGGAGGAAGCCGCAGCACAAGCGTTCAGCCAGACCCGGGGCCGCCGGCACTGTCATACCCTCACTATTCACATTTTGCATTGCCTTTTTTTTTTTTTCCGTAAGCTTATGTAAACATGTTTTTAGAACAAGAAAAAAAAATAGAGCCTTGGTTTGACGGCCATCAGTAGTACGGCCAGTGTCACTTTGTGGGGGACAGGGGGAGGAGAAAGTGAAATGACACTTTCCTCTTCTTCGTCCTGCTGGACTCACGGGAACCTTTGAGGACCAAGCCATTTTCTGCTTTGAGGTTTGATGCTTCTCAAATCTGTGTTTTTAGTCACGGAAGGCATTCTTAACGAAATGGGGAAAAACAAACACTTGCAAAATGTTGTCGTCACTATGAATTGTTAATACGATTTGTGGGCACGTGTGCTCTTTGGTGATGGGGTTGGCGGGACGAGGCTGTTCTCTTCAGACCACCCAGTTGCAGATGTAACAGCTCGCAGGGAAATGAGGTAACAGCTGCCCGCTCACCCCAGGGCCGGAAGATGTAGGTGGGCACTGCCCTCTGGCCAGGAGAGTCGGGCGTCCCGAGCCGTCACAAACACTGCAGGAAGAGGTACCTTGCTCAGCTCTTTTCCTAGTCAGGGTTGGGGGACTGGCTATAAAGAGTGAAACAAGACTGGGGTGGGTGGGGGGGCGCTCCCCTGGAAGACTGAACTCCCAGGAAGATGGCGAGGGGCACTAAATGGGGAAGCTGAGTCTCACCCGCCCCCCCCCCCCCCCAGAGGGCTGTCCCTGAGCCTGTCATCCCCAGCTCTGCATGTGCTGAGCATCTCCCAAGCAGAGCACGGCGCCGGGTCGGGGCACGGAGATCCAGCCTCGTCCTCAGGGAGTGCACTGCCCAGGCTCTCTGCAGGCCCAGAGGCCTTTTTCAGAAGCTCAGGGACCACAGGTTGGGTGGCTGGCTCCCACACAGGCTCAGCACTGGGACGGGTGAAGGCTTCGAGCGGCCTGGAGGCAGGGCGGACTTCTGGGGTGCCTAGCAGAGCTGTGGCTAGCTTGTGGGGGTGGTAAGGGCCAGGAGAAGGGAAGAAGGGCGTGCCAGATGGCCCGACATGGGCACAAACTTGTGACTCAGCCTCATCCTCTCCTGGAGACCATCTCCAGCCCCAGCCCCTCATCAGAGCCGAGTTTTCCTGGGCCAGGCAAGGTGCCTCCGAGTTCGCCCTTCCCAGCCCAGGACAGGAAGGAAGCAGCTGGGAGGGAGACTGCCTCATCTCTGAAGCAGCTCAGAGCAGGGCAGGTTGTTCCCCAGCAATCACCGTAGAGCAGGGGTTCTCAACCTTTCTCATGCTGCGACCCTTTCATACAATTTCTCATGTGGTGGTGAACCCCCACCCACCCATAACATCATCTTCATTGCTACTTCGTCACTGTCATTTTACTACTGTTGTGAATTGGGGGCGACCCCAGTGAAAGGGGTCGCGACCCACAGGTTGAGAACCGTTTACATGAATGGAGCACCAGGGCTGGACTGAGTCCAGGCCCCCGAGCCACACTGGGCTGCTGGCAGTAGTGATGGTGAGGGGGGTTCGACTGGGCTGCCTCTCTGCTTACCCTGAGGCCTGAACTGGGGTGGGCTGCATGGAGTCTGGGAGGTGCCCCCCTTGCCGCCCCCCCCCACCCGATAAGGTGGGCCTCCATGGTGGTGTCTGAGATCTCTGAGACGAGGCACACTAGTTCCTTCATGCATCACTGTACTTGCAGCTGTTTCAAAGAACAGAAAGCCACCCCATTGACCCTAAACAAGAGGGGACCTCCTCGTGTGTGCACGTGGGCCTGGGAGGTTCACCGGGCAGTCGGAGCACCCCCGCGGCCCCTCTTCTCCCCACCCTGTTTTTCCTATGCCAGCTAGAATCCTAAGCCAGGTTTCTCATTGCCCTGACCACAGTGACCAGAGAGATTTCAACAGAGCTTCAAGACTAAGGATGCAAGGAAGAAAGGCCTGGCAATCTCCCTTCAGAAATCAGCCAGCAGGTCACTTTGCTCTGATTGGCAACACATCGTGTTGCTGGTGCAGAGCCCCGTAGTGCATGGAGCCGCAGGAGTTGGTGGCCAGATAGATGACAGCAACAGCTGTTGGTTGGGTAGGGGTGGCAGGCACTGGGGCCCCCCGAGCACAGCAAGATGAAGCATAACACAAAGCACACGCCAGGCCCACCTCCAAGTGTCACGCAAGGTGGTGAGCTGTCTTCTCTAGACTCAGTTCCCAGACGCCTGTCCCTCAGTCCTGGCCACTCTCTTCCCCTCGGGTCATGGAGCAGTCGGCAGCCCCTGAGGCTGGGGTGAGGAGCGTGGCATCTGGATTCCCATCAGCTCAGACACCCCGGCGCCGGGGGTGGGAGCAGTCAGGTGGACGCGCAGCCCCGTCTGAGCGGCACTTCTCCATGGCATCTGTCGGAGCCCTCTGGGCACCGTGGGCTCTGCCACGCAAAGCTGCTGCTGAGCCCGGCCCACCGCCCAGGATCCAAGTGTGAAGGCTGAGACCACTGAGGGGTGAGGGCCCAGCCCGGAGGAGCCCTAGGAGCAGGGCAGAGGGGACAGGCAGAGTGGGGCTACCCAGACAGGAGGCCGGCGTATGACCTTGCCCAGTGCCAAGAGTTTCCACAGAGACCTCTTGACTGCACGTCAAGCCAAGTCAGGGGCCTGGCCAACTGCTTGTGCTGGGTAGAAGACTGCTCTTTGACAGGCCAGAGACTGAGGGTGGGGTAGAGGGACAGAGCAGCAGTGGACGGACCTGCTGTCACCTGTAGGAATCTTGTCACTTTCATGCTGGTGCTGCTGGGCCAGCTGCAGCTCTCCTCAGCCAGGCCTCCTGGACTGTCCCTGTGCACGTTTGGGGGGTGTCTGCTGTCTGTGTGGCACTGTTAGGGCTGGCAGTACAGACCTGACTCCTACTGTCCCCCAGAGGCGCTCACAGGCTGTGGCTGGAGGGCTTCAGTGAGGGTCCGGGCCACTCGAGAGGGCTGAGAGGCCAAGACTGCATGGCTGGGGCCAACCATGCTCTGGTTAACTGGGCCATGGGTTTTTTTTTTTTTTTTCTTTTTTCAGTGTCTTTCAAAGTGGGCCCAGCCAGGCATACCCCAGTCCCACAGCTTCTCTGTGCACACGTCAGGGACGCTGAGCTCAGCCTTGAGTGCCACAGCCACTGTCACCGCCTCTCCTGAGTTGTCCTCCCCCCCCCCCCCCCCCCCCCCCCCCCCCCCCCCCCCCCCCCCCCCCCCCCCCCCCCCCACGTAAGCCCGCTGCCCCCAAGCATTTCGTCCCATCTTCCATTCCAGTTGCTGTTGTCAGTCGGGTCTCATGCTCACAAGTGTGTGTAGACTTGTTGCTGTGATCCAGATGGAAGTCGAAAGTGTTTCCCATTCGGCCGTTTGCCGGCCTCTCGTTCCCTGACATGGACGGCCGTCCCCACAGTGTGACATCACCCTTACCCCATCTTCCATGCTGCCTGGTTCCCTTGGGCTCACCTCCCTGGCCTTCCCTGCCTTTCTGAGCACTGTCCCTAGACAGTGCTGTCCCCACCTCTGGGCTCCAGGGGAATCCTGTCCTAAGGAGGGCAGGGAGACGCCATGCCTCGCTCAGGCACTGAGGTCCGACCCGCAGAGGGTCAGGGGTTCGGGCCAGATGGTTCTAAGGCCACTGAAGCCCACTATTCACCCAGGAGATAACAAGAAAAACCTCCACACGCTCGTTTCCCCCACAAAGGTTGGCAGACACGTGTAGCATTGGAGTTTGGGGTTGGCTGAGGGTCTGGGGAAGCCAGGGGACAGCCGTGGAGTGGACAGTGGCCGTCCTGCTTCTCAGCCGCCTCCTGGAAGCACGTGTCATGGCACCAGAGGGCCTCGCATAGGGACATCACTCCAGCATGGGGGGAGACAGTGGCAGCTGGTGCGGGTCGGGTGTCATCCAGGACAGAGGCAGACCCCTAGGTACAGACCCGGGCGTTAGGACAGAAGAGCAAGTTGCAGGGAGCTTCCCCTGGCACAGCTGACCTCGCCTCTCGGGCCAGACGCAGGCTCGGGCTCTGAAGGCTCAAAGTCTGAGGCCCCTCCACAGGAAGGGAAGGACCAAGCACGCCTGGCTGGGGGGCAAAACCTGCAGCTGGAGGCCCACGGAGTTCTCAGAACAGGGTTCCCCCAGCCTCTGGGTCCGGGGCAGGACACCCTGGGCGAAGCTGTACCGGGGCTAGTGCCAGATGCCAGGTGAAGGGTGCCTGTCTCCACTAGGCTCGAGGAGGTTGAGTGTGTGTGTGTGTGTGTGTGTGTGTTTTCACTTGGCACACTGATGTGCGCTTGTCCTGTGTCAGGCATTGCAGACACATTAGTGACAAGACAAGGCCCCTGCTTCTCTGGAATGTACTTGTGTAACAAGTACACCAGTAACAGGCGAATTATCCCCAGGAGAAGTCATGTTCAAGTGAAGCAGAGTAACTCCAGCCCTGTGAAGGAAGGGAGTCGGTACTGTGGTGTGCATGGGGGCGTGGGCTGCGTCGGAGGAGATGGCCCCTTTGGGGAGGTGACGTTGGATCTGAAACTTGCCTTCTGAGCAGGAGCCGGCCCAGGGGACAGCAGGTACCCGTGCCCTGAGGGGGCAGCAGGCTGGGCAGGTCCGAGGCACAGAAGGGCCAGGTGCCCAGAGGAGCTGGAGACTCTATGTCTGCGCGTCTGCTGAGCGGGTTGCACTACACCTGGTGTGTGAGGTCAAGCGGCCGCAGGGCGCCCCCATGTGTGTTGGAAGAGAATGTGCCACACAGGGTTTCCAGGGCTGGTCTTGCTCAGGCCCACCGCCAGGCCTGCCTTCTGATGTTCCTGTGGGAGGGGGGCACTGGGACCTTCACTGTTGAAGGAGGTTAACGGTTTGCACTCCCGGACACTGAGAAAGACAAGATAATGGCTTGACACTGCCCCCCCCCCCCTTACCTTGCCCAAGACAGGGCTCTCTGTCATCACCAAACCCCATACGGTTTGTCCCTCATGGGCCCAGGGTGCCTCCCACTCCTCCCGCCCCCACCCCCCTCTGACCCCTGTCCTCCTCTCCCAGGATCAAAGGCTGGTGGGTGTCTCACCACTACGTGTCCACATTCCTGTCGGGAGTGATGCTGACTTGGTGAGCACCACCTCCTCCCCAGCCACAGGGCCTGGGGGGGCGGGGGGCGGGGGGGACGGGTAGCCGGCAGGGACCCACAGGTCTGGAGAGAAAGTGTGAGTTTGCAGCTGGGCCAGGCAGGGGCTGGTGGAGGAGGAGGTGCTCTGGGGACGGGGATCAGGGCAGAAGTAACTGAAAGTCATCCCCCCTCCAGTGAGGGAGCGTGTGCTTGGCTCCCTGGAGGGGCCTTCTGCCCGGCCAGCAGAGGGGCGGGCAGTCGGTTGGGCACCTGGCTTCGAGGGCACAGGGACTGCCCTGGCTCTGGAAAGGCCTCAGGGCTCTGATGGAAAGGAGGGCCCGGGGTGGTGGGGAAGGCGGAGCTGCTGCCCGGGGTCCGCTCAGCTGCGCAGCCCCAGTCTGAGACAGGCCGAGCTCACCCTCGCTCGACGGCCAGGTGTGGAGCCGGGGCGGGAGGCTCCCAACCCCTGACCCGCAGCCGCCTTTCCACTCTCTCTCCAGGCCCAACGGACTCATTTACCAGAAGTTCCGCAATCAGTTCCTGGCGTTTTCCATTTTCCAGAGTGAGTGTCTGCCTGGACCTGGGGGCGGGGGCTGCTGTGACGTGCACTGACGGCATTCACACGGACCCCTGTGGGAGTTGGGGGTGTGTGTTCTCACATGCCCTCAGTGTGGCCCCAGGGGGACAGCCTGGCCAGCCTGGGGCTGGGGCGAGCCTGAGGAACTCCAGAGGAAGTTATTTTCCCCCTCGGATCGACTGCCCAGCCCCAGGTTCCCAGTTGTCCAGCTGGACCCTCAGGCGTTGTGGAGCACGCACCACCGTCGTCTTCCAGCTTTCCTAGGGGATGGCGAGAGGGGAAGTTGGGTCTGACCCCTTCCAGTTGACCTGCATGCGCCCTGCCGGATATTTTGGTCATACTCAGACACACATACATGCATACTTATAACCCATGTAAGGTGGGTTTTTGAGGTGCCTGGTGGCCCAGTTGACTATTGGCTGAGAGGTTGGCCGTGGGTCTCCACACCCAGGGGTTCCTGGCTTTGCAAAACCCCTGGAGCGGCTCTGACCGAACACTCAGGGCTGCCAGGGGCCACGGGCGCCCACATGGTAGGCAGCTGTCTGGGTGAGCTCAGCCTAGAGCCTGCCGCTGGTCTTCACACGCCACCTTCCGCCGCCCGGAACACTGGCGGGATTGAGCCAGGCACCCCGAACCCACTGAGGGCCCGGCTCATGGCGCAGCCCAGGAGCTGCAGCTCTCGCTGGGTCCTGAGACAGCCGTGCATGTGTGATGCCATAAACCATCCAGACTCCTGGGGACCCCAGGGCACAGAGAACTGCTGCCCACTGGGTTACGAGCACATCCTCATGGGAGTGGGGGTGGGTGGGAGAGAGAGTTCCTTCGTTCCTTCGTTCTGGGAGTGGGAGAGGTTTGAGAGCATGTTTTTTGGGAAATGCCTCAGGCAAAGCAGAGTTCTGGGATTTCCAGGCCCGAGCACAAGTGCTGTGTGCCCTCTACAGGCTGCGTCCAGTTCCTGCAATATTATTACCAGCGGGGCTGCCTGTACCGCCTGCGGGCCCTGGGGGAGCGGAACCACCTGGACCTCACCGTGGGTGAGTAGCTGGGCCTAGTGCCAGGCTCTCTCAACTCCACCCCCATCTTGGGCTCTCGACCGACCTTGAAGGGGCACAGCCAGACCCGGCCTGTGGCTGCCCTCCTCCATCACTCGGCCGGGATCCTGGGCCAGCTGAGCAGCACAGAGGACCCCGGAGTGTTGGTGGGTGGGCCAGGGGGCACCTGGAGCTACAGGTCCATGCGAAGCCCATGCAGTGGTCCTCTGGGACTTGGGAGCGCAGTGGCCTGATGCCTGACAGGCTGCAGGCTTGGGAACAAACGTCCCTTCTGTTGTCACCCACGCTCCGGGGTTCTGTAGCGGCTTGTCCCTCACCAGGCCCCTCCCCGGGCCCCTTCCTCTCCCCAGAAGGCTTCCAGTCCTGGATGTGGCGGGGCCTCACCTTCCTCCTGCCTTTCCTCTTCTGCGGCCACGTGAGTGCCCTGGGGGGAGGATTGTGTGTGGGTGTGTGTGTGTGGGGGGGGCTGTCCCTGGTGACAGAAAGCCTTCAGCTTTCTGGGTCCTGGAATGTCAAGGAATGCAGGTATCTGCTTCCAGCCTCACTGTCTGGGCCTGTGGGGTGGGGTGGGGTGGGGACTGGCCCAGCCTCCAGGAGGGCAGGTGAGCAGTGTCCGTCCCTCGCTGTCTCCCTCTCTCCAGTTCTGGCAGCTTTACAATGCCTTCACGTTGTTTGAGCTCTCCAGTCACGAGGAATGCCAAGAATGGCAGGTATGAGGGGGGCGGTGGGCGAGGCAGGGTGGGAGGAGCCTGGAGCAAACCAGCAGCTCTCAGTCTGCTCTCAGTCCTTTGCTCCCATCTAGTCCCTGAGGGGCTGTGGCCAGACTCCCCGGTGACAGCTTCTCAAGACCACACCCCCTTCCCCTCCAAGCATCTCCCTGCTGCTGGCAGAACCTTTCCGGGAGACTCTGTGGTTGGGAGTTCTCACCCTGGGGGCAGGAGGCATTGCCGTGCCTGTCTGGTTTATGCCCCCTGCTCTCTGTGCTCATGTCCGTTTGTCCCCCCCCCTCGCAGGTGTTTGTCTTGGCGCTCACGTTCCTCGTCCTCTTCCTGGGCAACTTCCTGACCACCCTCAAAGTGGTGCACACCAAACTCCAGAAGAACAGAAACAAGGCCAAGAAGCCATGAGCCATGGGCCTGTGGCCCCCTCGGGCCCCTGGACTCTGTAGGACAGCGGGAGACTCCAGCCAGCACCCTGCCTGCTGAGGTCCTCTCTGGCAGC
>PVJH01025315.1:15393-31874 GCA_004026705.1 Nesogale talazaci
CTCCAGCCCGCCCCAGCCCCCACCAATAGTTGGCATCGACTTGAGGGTGGGATATGACATTACAAGTTTGGGTCCGCTCTTGGGGGTCCCTGACCCTCACCTTTCAGCTGACATCTTCCAAGTTTTTGCATCGAGTATGAAGGGAGCAGGACAAGACCCTTAGGCTGGGAGGGAGGAGTCACCGTGGACGGAGATCAGCTACTCTCTGCCGCCCCCACCGCCCTGGCACAGTCAGACAGGGGGTCCAGAAGCCACACTCTGGAGCCAGGAAGGTCTGGTCACCTGGCATCACAGTGACAGAGCAGAGAAGCCAGTGGGTTCGTTTGGACGCCCTGCCCTCGTCTCCAGCCCGCGCCTCTGCTGCCCACACACGCTTCCCCTCCCGCCGGTCCAGGGAGACCAACGCTCACAGGGGATACGTGTTGTTGGGGCCTTCCCCGGAATTTTCAAAGATAGTTTCTTTTTCAATCGACTTTTAAAAGAGAAGATTCTCCCTCCTTGTGCCCCTCCCGAATCTCGGTGAGATGTCACCCAAGAGCCCCGTCAGTTTCTGCCTTCCCTCGTGGGAGCGCCCACCCAACAGCCCCACACTCGGCAGGCTCCGGGCAGCTGGGCCTGCGGCTGGCCTGGCTGGTGTGCCGCAGACCCGCCCTCCCAGGGAGACCTGACCTCCCCTTCCCCTCCACCCTTGGACCTCCACCTGGCCCTGGGGATGCGGCAGCAGGTTCTTGCTGAGAAGATGCCAAACCCCAAACGGAGCTCACTGTCACCCAGCCGGCTATGACTCGGGCAGACCCTGCAGAGCAGGGCAGGGCAGGACGGCCCCTGCGAGTTTCTCTACAGGAGTGGGAAGCCTCATCTCTGCAGCAGAGCGGCTGCTGGTTTGACACTGCTGACCAATACAGGGCCCTCTGCCACGAAGGCTCCTCTGAGGAGGGCCAGGCGGTCAGTGTTTGAGGTGGGCAGGCTCCAGCGGCCAGGTAAGGGCAGGCCAGCAAAACCAGAAATGAACGGGCGTGCTCACGTTCCAATAAAACTTTATTCACAAAAACCAAGCAGTGGCCAGATTTGACACACAGGCCGGATGGAGCTTGCTGACCCCTGCCCTAGGCCATCCTGCGTGCAGAAGTCCTGGAATCTTGCTGGAACAAGAGGCCTTTGGTCCAAGTGCTCTGTGGAGTGCTGAGCATGCCGGGGAGGCCCCAGACTCCTAGCAGGGGGGGCCCGGTGGGGGCTGCACACAAAGGCCTCTTCTCTCCATGCTGGCTTCAGCGGGCACAGGTCATAGGGAGCTCAGCCCTGGGTAAGGGGGACAGGAGCGACCTGGGGTCATGCTCCAGAACCCCACCTCCTGGCACAAGTGAAGGCTGGCTGGCCAGGGTGCAGCTCACCGACAAGTTCAAGGGCCAGTGCTGAAGGGGAACCTGGTCTCAGGGAGGTCCCTTTCATCTGGATTTTCCTGCAGGGGGGTTGGGCAGGGGTCACTTAGGTTAGGGGCTGAGGGGGTGTTCTCCCTGCCTTTTGAGAGGTGACGGTTGCTCCTAGGGCCCGGGTGCCCAGCTCTGGGCAGGGGAGTGGTGGGTGGTGCCACTGCGCCACCCCCCGGCCCCGCCCATTCTGTGCCCTGTGCGCCCCTGATAGGCTTTGACTCCTGGCCCCAGGGTTCCTGGGCAAAGGAAGGAAGGAAGAAGCCCGGGAGACAGCTGGGCCTATCTCAGGAGTTGTGGCCTGCACAGTCCACAGCCCACAGCTGCCCGCCTGCCAGCCGGTTTCCTTTCAAGCATAAATCGACGTACAAGGATGGGGGGCCCGGCCTGGCAGGTGGAAGCCACGATGGGGGTCGCCCCACAGAGCGTGTGCTCCCAGCACTGTCCCCCGTCCTCCCTGGGGGTCCTAGCTCCAGGGCACGCCTGGAAGTGAGTCAAGAATCCCCATCGGGAACGGAGTGGGTTCCCAAGTCCAGCCACAGGCAGCAGGTACCAAGTGCGGGGCCCTGCGAGAGAGTTGTCGACCCAGGCCCTGTCATTCCTGGAGAGGGAGCACCGGGGTCAGAGCAGCAGGCACAGCCCCCGTTTCTGCTCCTTCCGGGCCTTCTTCAGGGCCACCCGGGCAGCCTCGCGGAAGATGACCTCCACGTTCTCCCGGAACTTGGCGGAGCACTCCAGGTAGAGCGCGGCCCGGATCTGCTCGCTGGCACTCTGGCCCTAGGCAGAGAGAGGCACTCCTGTGAGGGGGACCCCCTCCCCACCCCTGCGAGGCCTGTGCCTCCAGGCCCCCTCCAGCTGCAGCTGCACACCCTGTTAGGGCAGCCCAGATCCCCCACCCAAGGTAGCTGAGCTTGGTATGACAAGGTGGTTTAAAAAGCTTTGTCTTATGGCGTAAGTGGTTGAGTGCGGGACTGTGGCCCGCGGGCTTGGCTGTTCAAATCCAGTGGCGGCTCTCAGGAGCGGCACTGGGTAGCGCCCATGACCACCAGAGGCAGTGATGCCCACAAATACAAAGCAAAAAGCTTTGTCTTAAACACGAATTTAAAATTCTTTCTTTAGATTCATAGGCGGCATGGTGGGCTACCTGCCGAGGGTACCCAGAGGGAGGAGGATGGGGCTGCCTGCTCTGTGGGCTCAGAACCCCTGCGGAGCAGCTGCCAGGTGGAGCTGATGAGAGGGCTATGGGGGGCGGGGGGGGGAGGCACTCGGTGTCACAGGGGCGTTCCAGACCCCAGCGCCTCCTGCGTAGCTTTGCCTGCGACTCTGGGGGCCCGGGGGCCTCTTTTGGAAGCAGGGCCTGTTGGTGTGGTTAGAGGGCAGGTCCGGGGGAGAGCTGTGTGCACCCCGGCAAGCTGCGGGACCTCTTGGGCTTCTACTTGGCCCCAGTGTGGAGAGGGCTACGCTGCGCCGGAGCGAGCATTCAGGGAGGAAGCCGGGCCCAGCCCAGTGTCGGCGGCTGACCTTAGGGATGATTTTGAATTGTTCTTGTTAGAAGCCCCCTTGCACCAGCTTCCCCCCCCAAACACTCAGGCCCCCCCGTCAGTGCCCGGCCGCCGCGCCCCTGCGCACCTGCATGTAGGTGATGGGCTCCAGCTGGGCGGCCCGCAGCCTGCGCAGCTGCTCCTTGTCCTTGCGCAGGTCCGTCTTGCAGCCAATGAGGACCATGGGGATGCCCGGGCAGAAATGGGTGACCTCGGGGAACCACTGCGGGGGAAGAGGACGGGGTGTCAGGGCTGGGGGCTGCTGGTGGCCCCCGCCCCGGGAGGCAGACCTCACCTTGATAAGGACGTTTTCGTAGCTAGTGGGGTTCATGACATCATAGCAGATGAGCACCAGTTGGGTGTTCTGGTAGGACAGGGGCCGCAGCCGGTCGTAGTCCTCCTGTCCTGGAAGCAGAGGGCAGAGGGGACTCAGGAGGGATGTCCCTGTCCGGCCCAGAGCCCGTGACCTTTGTGCAGATGGGAAGGGTTGTGGGGCTCCTGAAGGAGAGGCCATACCGTGAAGCAGGGAGGTGGCAGAGACCGAGGGAGTGAAAGCCATTGGTTAGTGTTTCCCGCCCCCCCCCCCACACACACACACCCCCCCAGGCTGGGAGCTAGAAAAGCTCTGCAGTCCTGCTGCTGTGGACGCTCCTTGCTCTGAAGCCAGGTTCAAAGGGCGGGCTCCAGAACCAGACTGCCCAGCCCAGCCTGGACCGAGGGCCTGGGGTGGCCTCCAGCATCTGGAGGAGAAATCGAGGTGGTCCTGGCTTCCCCCCACTAAAGTGAGCAGATTTTAACATTGGTAAATTGGGACACCATTGATGCCGTTCCCTTGTCGTGCATTCTTTTTTTTTTAACCCCTCCCACCCTCCCACTTGCTGTGTATTCTTTCCCAAAATCGGAACTTTTTAAAAACGCTGCGGGAGGGGCTGAGCCCCGGTGGCGTAGTGTTTGTGCGCAGGACTGAGGCCCACTGGGTTGGAGGTTCAAATCCAGCAGCAAGGCTGGGCCTCCTACTCCCACCACCAGAGGGCAGTGATGCCCCCAAAATAAAACAAAAAAACGCTGCGGGAAGCGAGAATTGTTTAAAATTGGGACTGTCCCACCAAAAGCTGGACGTTCTGGTCACTTTATCCCAGACCAGGGACGGGCAACAACTGCCTCTCAGCCAAGGGTCCCTGCAGCCCAGGTCTTTACCCCTCTGTCCTAAGTTCCCCACGCAGTCCAGTGTCCCCACTGCTCCCTCACACTCCCTACCAGGCACCCCTGTGGTCATCCTGCCTGCAGCTGGAGCCACCAAGGGGACATTGAGGAATCTGGGGGCCAGGGGCCCTCCCAGCACCCAGTGGCTGAGTTAGAACAAAGCTGTGTGCTTTAAGAGGTGTGGGCACACTTCGACATGGACCATTCCAAACTTCCAGGGTCGGTCCCTTGCAGTGCGTGCATTCTCCCCACCTGCCCCACCTCCAGCCAAACACGGCTTTGACATCAGCAAAACCTCCCCTCCCAATCCAGATCAAGTCCAAAAGTCACTAGTAGCTCGGAGCCAGGGACCTCGGCCCCTTGATAGGCCAGCTGTTTCTTACGAACACGTGGGGTTGGGGAAAAGAGTTGTTCCTGGGTCCCCTGCGGCTGCCAACCGGAAGGCTGAACACTGGAGACCCCCTCCAAGATGCTTGGGAAGAAAGGCCTGGAGATCCACATCCAAGAACTAGCCATCGAAAAACCCTTGTCTGTCTGTTCCTAGCCAAACCTCAGCACTGCGCCAGGGGGCCGTAAGATGGGCATTGCTAGACAGAGGAGGGCCACCTGCTAACCGCCCCCCCCCCCCATCTCCCGCCAGGCAAAACTTGAGTGCATTGCTGAAAGGGTGGGTGGGCAATTCCCGCTTCTAGAACACTCTCTCACCTCCACCCCCACTTCAGGTTACTACAGAAAGGGTGCACCCCTCCTGACACATCCTACTGAGGCCCTCAGTGGGAGGGAACCACAGTCTCTTCCATCTTCGACCCCCCCCCTACACACAGACACACACACACACACACACACACACTGTGGTTTTATTTCCTTTACTGCACAGACCGCTCCATGATGTCACATCCACACGGTAACTACTCTTTTTTGGCTGGGCAGCTCCTGAGGGTGGCCGCCTGGGGGTCCAGCAGGATCTGGAAGACTGCTGCGGGCCCTATGGGCCATGGGGGGACATACATAGACCTTCGCAAGGGCACTAGCAGAGGGGCTCTGCGTTGATGCCCGCAGCTGCCCAGCAGGTAAGCAGGGCAGGGAGCAGTTCTTTGCCCTACGAATCCGAGAAAGCAGAGGCTTAAGGGGACTTTAGTCAAGGTCGGGCTGGCATGCCAGCTCAAGTCCCCAGTGCCAAGGTCAGCCGACTGAAGGTCCTGGCCCGCCTTAACTCCCCAGGTGTTATGCAGGAAAGGAGAGGTCGCCCAAGGTCACACAGATAAGGGGAAGATTTCTAAATGACAAAGGACTCCCAGCAGGGCCAGCTGAATGCCTTGGTGGGTGCGGTGCCACCACAGCTAAGTGCTAAGCTGCTAACTGGAAGGTGGGTGGTTGGAACCTACCAGGCGACTTAGGGGAGATCGGCCAGGCCATTTGCTCTCCTAAAGGTGACAGCCTCGGAAGCCCCATGTCACTGTAATGGGGATTCCTCTGACTTCAAAAACCGGCCTGCAAGTGACCGGACAGCAGGGAGTAAGCCTCGTGACAAGCCCCCGGGGAGGAGGGAGGCAATCACCTGGGATCTTTGGGGGACCCCCGGTATAAAATGGCCTAGGGGGCCAGCTCTCACTTCCCGAGGGGGTGGGGTGGGCGCAAGGATGAGGATCAGCAGCCCAAAGCTGGTTGCTAGGAGACGGGAGCTGGGTAACACATCCCACTGGGGGGACTGGCTGGGGGAGTTCCGGGTGTCCCATTCAAGATCCAGACTGACTCGGGATGCAGTGCTTCAGTCAGAACCTCTTGGGGACCCTGCTCAGGCAAAGCTTCTCAGAGCCACCAATAAGGGCCTGCAGGCCCCCACTCCATCAGCAAGCCTTGGCCTGGGGGTACTCCGAGCTCTAGCTCTGAGGCTCAGAGCTCTTAGTCCGATCCCCCTGGTGGCCCACCAGCACCCCCTGCACAGTGTCGCCCAATCCTTTGTCCTTTGGTGAGCGCTACAAGAACCATGCCCAGACGATCGAGCCATCGCTGGGCACCAAGCTTTGAGGGCCCCCGGCCACGTGCCCAGAGAGACCTCGGACTTCACCCTGGCCTCTTGAATGAGCTCAGGAGGCCCAGAGAGCCTCAGGCCTGGTGTGCACAGGAGACACCTACTCCTCCCGGGGAAAGGTCCCCGGGCCTGGCAACCTCCCAGCTTGGTGAGGCCGGAAGAGGGTGCAGAGCGGGCGCAAGCGTGGGCTCTCCTCACGTCTCGTTTCCTTTGTGCGGTGGAACTTGGCTGCAGCAGCCATCTCCGGGGACCTGGACTCTCTGGAGCCCGGAGGCGGCTCGGGGAGGGGAAGGGTGCCCACAGGCCACAGGGGTCCGACAGACCGGTGGTTCCTGGCCAGACTGGGGCGTTGGTCGAGGGAGGGCTCCAGGCAGTGTGAGAAGGGGAAGCTGCCAGAAGAGGAACCCACTCTGCCTAGCCCTGCTGGTCCCACCCACCTGCGCTTCCTCCCCAGAGGTAGGAGCAGTTGGGGCTGTGTCAGCCTCCATCCCCCCCCCCAACTAGAATGTGGGCTGCATTATTGTAACTGACTCACACGCTGGCTCCCACAAGTCTGCGGACTCCCCACTTCTCCAGCTCAGGACACCCAACTCCTGAGCCACTCTGCCCCTTTTCCTTTGGTTTGTGCCTCTGATTAGGAAGGGGGCAACCCCACCTGTTGACGCCCCCCCCCCCAGAGCCCAGAGGAACTGGCTATCTAGTCAGTGTCTTCACGCTCCCCCCTACCCCCACCTCCCCTCAGCCCAGGAAACTTCAGTCTTCACCACAACTTCCTGCCTGGGAGGGTGTCGGCCCTGCAGGGGAGCGCAGGGAGCTCTGTGTGCCCTCCGTCCCCCGGGGACCTGTGTGTGCACAAACCCTAGTGCTCGAGGCGCTGCTGGGTTGGAGGGTTCTAGAACCTCCTACAGCCACCTCTAGCTCAGCTACATGCCCCTGGTCGGCTATTGGCCACGTCCTGCGGACAGCTGCCCCTCTGTCCTCACACAGGAGGGACACACACACCAGCAGTGTCTCCGGCAGGCAGGTGCTCAATCCATTCATCCAACCCTCGCCTCCAGGGGCTCCGGCTCAGGCTGCCCGGGGCTGGGACGTACTCGCTGGCGGGCATGACCAGGTCTCTGCTGCGTGCGGCTCACTGGCCAGCAGCTTCATCACCCGCTCACGGCAGGGCACCCTGAGGAGGCTGTCATATTTCCTCCCTCCCCTCCCCCTTCCTTCCTGAGGCTAGTCTCTTCCACCCTGAGCTCCATGAGGGGCTCAAAACCCCTCTTTTGCTGCTGGGAAGAGCCCTGCCAGGTAAGTGGGCATCGCCACAGAGCTCTGAGAAAACGGGGTGGTGGTGGTGGTGGTGGTCGGTGGTATCAGGCTAGGGAGGGGCTAGAAATCACCGGGGACAACTCCCCTTCCCAGCCAACGACCCTAACTGCACCGAGTAGCTAAGTGAACGGCTGGCAGCTGGAAGAAAGGCCTGGTGAGCAGCTTCCCTAGATATTCCAGCCAAGAAAAGCCTGGGGAGCAAGCCGGGGCACCATGCCTCGGCAGGGGTCTGAAGGCCACGGGTGGGATGTGATCCTCAGGGCAGCTTTAGCCCTGATGACAGATGAGAAGACAAGCGGTGGTGGCGTGAAGCATGGCTAACGTGGAGGCAGGATGCTGGGGAGGAAGCATCAGGGACCAGGATGTCACGCTTGCACGACTCTGGTGACGAAGAGGACCCCCCCCCCACCCCCGCAATCACCGCTGCCCTACAGCGGCTCTGAGGCCGAGTCTTCAGACCCAGCCCCTGCTCGTCGCCCACCTCGGCTGACAACACTATCAGATTGAGACCAGAAGGGCCCTGCTCTCGGTCTGATGGGGGGTGGGAGCGGGCAGACAGGCAGGAGGGAAGTCCCCTGACTTCCCAGAGCCCTAGGGGAGCCTAGGGTGGGCTGACCCATCAGCACTCACCCTAAAGTGTCCGGCACACGTGAACCGGAGTGTCCCAAACACTTAGCATAGCCAGTCCAGCCCTGGGGAATTCCTTGGAATCTCCAACTTCCCCTGCCCACTAGTGGTGACATCCGAGGGCCTGCCTCTGTGCTGAGGAGAGATGGGATAGGGAGAGCGGGGACAGGGCTCAGCAAAGAGGTCAAAGTTAGGTTGGAGGAGAGGTCCAGGGTTGGGGAAACGCCCTTCCAGATCTTCCCAGGGAAGGCACAGGCAGCAGTCCAGCTGGAGAGGGCAGCTCCAGACATGGCTCAACCTGAGGTCGAGGTCGGTGGAGGTCCCACTTCACACGATGCCTGTTTGTCAGGGGAGGGGCTGCCCCATGGGTGGTAGTTCCACTCTGGTCACTTTAAACACTGAGTCATAGAGGCTGGGAGAGCCCCACCTGGGGAACACGGGACCTTTGCACCCCAGCACTGACTCAGCCCAGATGGCATCAGCGACTAAAGGGAGGCTCCCCAAGTCCCCCCAGTTGCTGTGTGGCCCCAACACCTCCACCTCCAATGCAGGCGGCACAACTCCGTGGGCGTAAGGACCAACAGGTAGCGCACAGAACCTTATTCTCAGCCTGCAGCCGCCGTGATCTCTCCAGGACCCCTCCTCGGTTTTGCCAACACTGCCCGATGGGCGCCAGAACCTGAGCCGTGAATGCTCCCACACTGGCTGGAAATGAGCTTGGGGGAACCAGGCCCATCAACCGAACGAGTCTCAACGCATCCAATCTCAGAAAGCCACAGGAGCCTGGAGCCTGCAGCCGGCACTTCAGGGCTCAGGAAAACCCGCGGAATCCTACAAGCTGCAGCCCATACAGCAGGGGTTCTCAACTTTCCTCATGCTGACACCCTTTCATACCGTTCCTCATGGGGTGGTGACCCCCAGCCATAAAATCGTTGTCGTTGCTACTTCATCACTGCAATTCTGCCACTGTCAGGAAGCGTCACATAAATCTCTCATATGCAGGACGGATTAGGCGACCCCCGCGAGGGAGTCGCTTGTCACCCCCCAAAAGGGTTGCAACCCACAAGTTGAGAACCACCGCCACAGCAGCTCAAAGGACAACCGCGTGGAACACGAAATGTTGGTGCCACGGGGAGCATCGCCCACGACTTTCTGGAGCCACGGGAGGGGTGCCGTGCGCTCAGCTCTCCCGAGCGCCCCTTTCACTGATGGGGCCAGGCCACATGGGGGCCCAGAGGGGCGGGGAGATTGCCTGGGGTCTCCCCGCAGCTGGCGGTGGGGAAGCCCCAGGGGGAAGTCCTCCTTCTTCATACTCCTGTATGGACGCACTCACCGGCCGTGTCGTAGAGGTTCAGGGTCACCTCCTTGCTGCCTACGGTCACGCTGGCCGTGTACTTCTCGAACACGGACGGGGCGTAGTTCTGCCGGAGAAGGGGGTCGGGCTGGTCTTTCTGGGGCCGGGGGTGGCGGGGGGCCCAGGTGCACCCTCACCCCACTAGGCTCTGGAACTCCCGAGGGGGCGCCCCGGGGTGGATGGCGGCCGCCTGCCCCAGTTCAGGGGACCCTGGCGCTCCAGGTCCCTGAGCGGACAGGGGGCTGAGCGAGCGGCCCCCAGCCCACCTTTCAGCCCACGGCGGGCCTCACCTCGGGGAAGGCGCCCTGGCTGTAGACCATGAGCAGCGAGGTCTTGCCGCAGCCGCCGTCGCCCACGATCACGATCTTCAGCTCCTTTCTGCCCGGGCCGGCCGTGGGGGCCGGGGCCCGGGGGGCATCATCCATAGCGGAGCCCGCCGCACAGGCTGCGCCGGCTCCGCGCGCTAGGGCTGCCCGGGTGCGACCGGGGGCGGGGCCTGGAGGGGCAGGGCCGGGAAGCTCCGCCCCGCAGCCGACACCGCCTCCGCCAGGCAGTCCCCCGGGCCCACCTCCCAGCCCGTTTCCCTTCGGCCCGGGTGTCCGCGCGGAGCGCTCCGCTCGCACGCCCCGAGAAACTGAGGCAGCTGCAATAGGAGGTGCGGTCTGCAAAGAGCCGAGACCGCCCCCGCACAGAAGCGTCACGGCGCGCCCCCCGCCGGCCGGACTCGACTGTTTCCGCCGCCGCACACTGGGCGCCCGGGATTGGCAGGCGCCTTCTGCGGCCGGGCTCTCTGATTGGCCCTCTCGGCCGCCCCCGGCCGCCAGGGACTCCTTGATTGGCGGGCCCGAAGAGCCCTCGTCTCCAGCTCTAAGGCAAAGCTGCCGCCCGGCTGGGCTCCTGACAGCCATGTGGCACCCCTGAGGCTGGCCTGCCTCGCCTCGGCGTCCCCCGAGTGGCGGAGGTGGGGTCACGCCTGGCGCTCCGCTGTCGCGGGGCCCCTGTGTGCCGGACTGGGGGTGAATAAGGAACGAGGGTTCTGCTTACCTGCCCCGGCCCACGCTGCCTGGGGCGGGAGGGTGGCGTCTGGCGCCCTCTCCCGGCCACACGCGGCAGCCCCGGACGCAGGTGAGCCCCCTAGCAACGCGGGCCCGACGCGTGGACAATGGAACTGACCTTGAGCCGAGCTAGGGTGGCCAGGTGGCGCCAAGGGAGGTCACCTGAGCGCTGCCTCGGTGCACTTTGGGAAAGACCCAGAACCTTTGTCCCCTGAGAAGTAAGTTGTCCACGCTGATAAAAATGGCACTGATTGGACTCTTCCTACAGGAGCGGTGGTGGGCTAGAGGGCTGCAACCATAACGTTGCTCGGAGGAGAAAGATGAGGCTAGCTGGTGAAAATTTAGTCTCAGCAACTCACAAGGCCACTTCCACTGCCCTATGGGGTCGCTGAGTCGGTACTGACTTGATGTCACTGAGGGAGGTGTGGGCGGAGTGGTTTAGGCGATGGGCTGCGCGTGAAGCCCCAGGTTGGCAAATGTGCCACTCTGCCAGCTGCCTACACGAGAAAGACCAGGCTTTCTGCTCCCATCTTAGATTTCGCACCCTTGTAAGAAAGGGAAAAGGAAAACGCTGTTATGCGCAGGAAAAAGGTTAAAACTGAAGAGTAGGAGGTAGTCAAGGATGGGAGGAGGGCAGGGAAAGGGGGTGGGGCACGGAAGTATGGCGTGAGTAGTAGGGAAAAAAAACCACCACACACTCAAGGGAGGTTTAATGGGCTATTATTACTGATTTGATGAGATGGACTGTGCCAATACACAGAATGTTTTTCTTTAAAAACCAAAATAGGCTGAGCCCCGGTGGTGTAGTGGTTGTGCGTGGGACTGCGGCCCACTGGGACGCAGGTTCGATTCCAGCTCCACGGAGCAAAGGCTGAGTCTTCTACTCCCATCACCAGAGGGCAGTGATGCCCCCCCCCAAAAAAAACAAAACAAAAAACCAAAATAAAGTTCGTTTTTTAAAGTGAAGGCTCAAAACCTTTAAAACGCTGCAGTCCCCTTATCCCTTAGATTTAAACATTGGTCTGTGTGGCTATTAATGGAGGAAAAGTATAACTTGGATTCTTCTGGTGACATGCAAGTTCATTTCATACAGACTCACACAACCTCAGAAACCCACAGGGGGCGGTTCTGCTCTGCCCTGGAGCGGCTCTGAGTCAGAACCGGCTTGGAAGGCGGGTTTGTTTTAGCTTGTTACCTGCTGGCTGCAGTATCTCTGTGCCATCTGGGGGTCACTTACTGTCCCCCCTCCGCAACCCAGGCCTTTGGCCAATTGGCCAGGGACCCCTCCCTGGAGCTGGTCAGAGGCAGGCAGGCACGTAGCCAAGACTGCTTGTCCGCTTGGCTGGGTAGCAGAGCCCATTTCTAACCCAACTCACCAGCAGCAGCTCTGAAGGGGTAAATAAACTGCTTTCTCAGCGGGAAAAGGCTGGCAGGATTCAGGGTCCTGCCCCCCACCTAGAAGACCTGCACTTTTCAAGTTCCCAGTCTCACTGCTAGGAGGGAGACTGCCAGCTTGGCAGTGCCCACATGGCAGCTTATTTTCAGCGGGTGCAAGGCAGGACCTGACCACCAGAGGGCAACAGTGCCTGCCCTTGGGAATCCCAGGGCACACCAGGCTCTAGCTGCTGCCAAGGGGAGAGGGCCAAGCTGTACTTGGCCAGAGGGGCACCCGCTGGGTCAAACACCCCTTTGACAAATTCACAGAAACTCATTTTTTCCTTTTTGGCCACGCTTTTTTTTCCTTTTTTATTGGGAGGTGGGTGAGGGGTGTTCCTGCTCTCCAGGAGCTCACAGTCTGGGAGAAGCTGTTTGGCAGTTGAAGGTGGGCAATATTAAGACCAGAACCCAAGGTGGGGTTTGGGGGTAGTAAGAGAGGAGAGGGGCCCCGCGAGCTGCACAGACTGGGAGCAGTCATCTTTCCAGTGGCCACCAGAAAAGAGGGGTACAGGCCTGCGACATGTCAGCGTGAGGTCCCCAGAATTTCGTGACTGCCAACAAGGCTTCCAGAGAGCACCTTGGGGACCAAGCCAGAGTGACATTCACTGAGAGATGGGGAGCCTGGGCTTGGGGTGGCTGCTTCAGGCCTGACCCTCTGAGACTCTGGGCTGCTGTCCTGGGGACTCTGATGCTCAAGGGTGGGTGGTCATGCTGGATTAGGTAAGGGCCACTCCACTCTGAAACCGGGCTAACCACCAGCCCAGGCATGCGAGTGCTTCCCTTTCTTCAATCCCTCAGACCTCAGCTTCGGCTGCTCCGCCCCCTCCCTGCTCCACCCCTCCCCATACCCCCACATAAGGTGGTGCCATGACCCCCTACATCCCAGGGGCCCCCCAAAGTGGGGAGCCTGTCACCTTGTCATTGCATTTTCACTCCAGCTTTTTGAAGCCTTCTCGTAGGGCCGAACAAAGACAAAATGAGGAGAGGGAATGAGAACGTCCTTCCCGACATGGCAGGGTCCCAGGCAGAGCAGCTGGCGCCGGGGCCCTGCTCACCCACGCCTGCCTGGCCAGGAGACTGGCAGCAACACCCCCGGAGATTCTGGACACAGTCTTCGGCGGGGTGCTGGGGGGTTGGATCTGTAGCTAAAAATAGCCTAGAGCCCAGCCAGCTGCTCCGAGGTCCCCAGAGGAGACGGGGCCAGCTGGGAGCTGTGTGTGGCTCCCTCCCCAGGGGGGCCCTGGCTCCCTTACCTGTGCAGTGCCCTGAAGGCCTGACACTGCAACGAGCCACCAGGAATTCCTGGAAAGGGTTAAGGCCCAGAAGAGTCCTGATGGTGATTTTGGCCACTACCCTGGTTAGGACAGAAAGTTGTTGATCGATCGATCGCCGGGGTAAACGCCTTCGAGTTCACCCCGAGGTCCACAGGGAGGGGCGAGGGGGCTACTCCACTCCCATCTTGTCAGGACAAAGTCCAGCCACGCTGGGATGGGGGCAGAGAGGACCTTCTTGTCCTCTTCCTAAAAGCCTCTAGACCAGTGATCCTCAAACTTCCTAATGTCCCGACCCTTTCATAGTTAATGTGGTGGTGACCCCCCCAAACCATAACATTTTCATCGCTACTTCTTCACTTTGTTAATGGTATGAGTCGGGCGACCGCTATGAAAGGGTCATTGGACCCACAAAGGGGTCACGGCTCACAGGTTGGGAACCGCTGCTGTAAACCTAAGAGATCAGTGTCCCCATCTCACCTGTAAGGCAGGTCCACGATAAGGAGGGGCATGGGTGGCCAAGGGCGGTTGTTTGGCTCTACATACCTTTATTTTTGGTCTTTGGCCACTTCGGCTGCCCTTGGGAGAGGGGCCACGCTGGGGTACAAACCACTCCCCTCACAAGGCACGCTGACTCAAAATAGTCCCCTGCCCCTCCTGCTCTTTGCCCTCAGATCTCAAGCACTCAGGCCGGCAGCCATTCGGAGCGAGCACGGGACACAGGTGGCCCTGAGATGGTGCCGGTGGACAACTGTCCCGGGCCCAGGGCTGGGGCCCAGGCTGCCAATGCTGCCACCTACAGAGTCCAAAGGCCACATTCCTCGCTGGGGCTCATGGCCGGGGAGGCCAGCCAGATGGCGCGGGCGCGGAGTTGTAAGGCAGGTCGGGCCACCTGCCTCTGCCTCTGCCTCTCGGAGGCCTGCCCCGCCCCCTCCCAGGACCGGGATGCCTGGCAGCCAGCAGGACCCAGGATGGGGAGGGCCTTGGCAGCTCCACCTCTAAGGGACAAAGAAAGGCAAGGGACAAGCGAGAGGGAAAGTGGGGAGGGTCCTCCCAGCCAGTGTGTGAGGTCACCTCCCGGGTGAGGTCACAGCCGGCTTCCCAGAACTCACACCTCCCAGGTAGTTTAGCACCTAATTGCTCTCTAATTGGAGTCTGAGGGCGGGAAGTGGACCAACTGGTGGGAGCCTAAGGTGTGTGTGGGGGGAAGGGTGGGATGCTGCTGGGGGAAGACAGGCATCTATCTCTCCCCTGTAGGTTAGGGTCCTTCGGCGGGCAGAGCCCAACGGGGAACTGTGGAGTGAAGCAGAAGCTATTGGGCTTATTAGAGATGCAGCCCCCCCCACACACACACACACCACACCGCCCTCTTACAGAGCCTGTCTCCTTGATCCTCTCCTGGGGTGGGGGTGGGTGGGGGTGGGAGGGGGGGGAAGATTTGGATGCAGGTGAAATGGTGTGGTCCTCCAGAAAGGACAGGGCCCGGGAGACACATGCAGGCCTCCCGCTGGCTGCTCCGCCAGCCAGTTCAGCGAGACTAGGCAGGGATGCCAACAGACAGCTGGCACGGGAGGGAGCCCAAAATAGCCCAGACAGCTGGAGTGGGGGGTGCCAGGACCCAGGCACTGGGCTTCAATTCAAGACACTCGGAACCCCACCCTGCTCTGCCAGGGGTGGCCTGGTGACACTGCAGCATGCAGGTCACTTCTACTCCCTAGGCAGTGGGTGGGCCACCCCAAATCAGGAGTCCACAATGGCGCCTCCACCCATGCAGGTGAGCGCTGGCCTCTGCACCCGGTCCAGGGGCAAACCCTCAGGACTGCGCCCACCAGGGGAACCAGCTGTCCCCTTTGCCCTCAGGCCCCGCCACGTGCTCAGTTCGGGGAGGGGTTGGCAGCCAGCCCTGCAAGACACTCCCAGCAATAACCTCGGCCCAGAAAGGACGCCAGCTCGTGGGCCGCCCTGGAGCTCCACCCTCCCCTCCAGGGTACCCTGAGAAGCGCCAATGGCCATCATTCCACAGTGGACACTCAGCCTGGGAACTCAGTCTCCCTCAGTCAGGCCCCAAGCCCAAGGGAGCTCCTGCCTGGCTTTCACTCTGGTGGTAGTGGTGCGGGGGTGGGGGGGGGCGGGTTGGGAAGAGGAGGGTGAGAGGAAAGGAGTGAGGGGGAAGAGGCAGGGGCCAGAGCAAGACCCTGAGCTGCCCCTGACCCAAATGGCTCATCAAAGTGATCACAGGCCAAAGATCACACAGGATGGGGGACTAGAGGGGGGAGACCAACCAGGCCAGATCAAGGGCCTTAGCACCTCCAGCTGGGGCTCAGAGCAGAGGCAGGGGAGTGGCCCACAAGCCGAAGCCAATCACGCCCTGCTGAGCACACCCGTTCCGGTGTCCAAAAGCTCACTTCCTCCTTCCTACCCGCCAGGTGCTACCTGACCCAGGGGTTCCTCAAAGGTCTCACCATCACCTGAGAACTTGTTAGAAAGGCGAACAGGGCCTCGCCTCTCGAACCAGAAACCCAGCCCACTGTTTTCTTAATCCCTTCCCCAAGAAGAAGACCCCGTAACTGCTCCATGGCGGTTGTCTTTGGAAAACAGACAACACTTCACCCTTTCTCCCTCGGAGCTGGGGGGGGGGGGGTTTCAAAGGGGACCGACCTCTGGGGTAAAAGCCCCAAAGTTGAACCCGCCACAGTGCAGGGGGGCAGCAGGTTTTAAGGAGTAACACATATAATTCTGGGGCTCACTTGAGTTAAAGAGTCTCTTCTGCAGCCTCAATTTTTACCAAAGAGGGAAATGGGGGGTCCCCAAGACTGCGCACCTTGGTCCGGCGATGGTTAGCCAGGGTAGAAGCCCAAGCAGGTCGATTCTAGAAAGTGGGCTAGGAGGTGTTCTCCAGCTGGGGGTGGGGAGGGAACCGTGGGGGAGCCCCAGGCACTGGGGAGAAAGGAGCAGGATACCCGAGGCTTCCGGCACCACTGCCACAAAACGCGCTTCCAGAAACCACAAGATGCTGCTTCTCCCGTCCGACTAAATCCGGCTGCGAACGGCGCGCCCAGCATGGCCGATAACCGAGTCTGCCAGGCGAGATGGATGGGCCCAGCGGCCCCAAAGGGGGAGGCGGCCCGGCTCACCCGCAGTAGTTACACAAGCCTGGGGGAGGGGAGGGGCCACGGGCTACAAAACCAGCCCGGCGGGTTTGAGGTTCCTGCCCGCC
>PVJH01025316.1:0-31754 GCA_004026705.1 Nesogale talazaci
GAGGAGAATTTGGGGTGCTGACTACCCCGCTGTCTGGACTCCAAAGAAACAGACAAGGATCCCCAGGAGCTGGGGCATGGGGAGGGGGCCACACGCAAAGAACCAGGGTTCTGGGCACCCAGCGATATGAGGCGACAGGTGACTAGGGTCCCACCTAGGGTCACAAGGGCATTCTGGGACCCCAGGATCTAGGGCTACAATGAAGGAGGGATTCCACCCAAAGGTCTAAGGTTGGTTATGCAGGGATCTGGCAATTTGGGGGGTCGGGGAGATTCAGAAAGGAAGATTCCCTAAAGGGCAAAAAACAGGCCAAACACCACTCTCCCCACCCTAGTCTCCAGGAAGAACACTCACCTCACCATCCCCCAAGTGACCCCCAAAGTTTCAGGGACCCCAGATTTTCTCACTCCCACCCCAAACTTTCCTCCAGCTCCTGTACCTCTCACTGCACCTCCCACCCTTCTCCCATTCCCTGCATGAGAACCTGGACCTCTGCCCTTCCCATCTGTGCAGTGGGTCCCTGTGGACTTGACTCCTGCCATGAATGAATTAGAATCAACTCCCAGGCAATGGGTTTTTTTGTTTTGCTTTGTTTTATGGTTTTTTCCAACCACTGAATCTGGGCAGGCTTCCCACACCCACTTTTCTTAGCCCTGCACCCTCTACCCTCTAACCCTCCCCTCTCCCCAACCTGGGACCTGTTTATCCCACACCCTTAGCATAGTTCAGCTTCCCACTTGCTGCTTGTCAAACGTGTTGTGGGGACTCAGGAGGGGTGGGGAGGTGGGGTCTGTGTTGACCTTGTCCTGGCCTTTAAAGACTAGAAAGAGAAACAAAGAACCTAGGGACTGCTGGCAGGCTGCCCAGGTCCAGACCAAGACCAGGAGATAAAGGAAGGACTGCCACAGGTCTCTGCACTTGTCTCACGTGTATCCTTTATTCCACCATTCCGTCCCTTCCAGGACCTTTTCTGCCCCTGTACCCCAGCCCAACCATGGGCTCTCCATTTCCTCTGCTAAGCCTGCCTACCCCCCTGTACCCCATCGTATGCTCAATGGAACACCCCTTGTCAACAGACATCGCCATGGCCACCCACGCGGACGAGGATGGAGACACGTAAGTGACCGTCCCCCACCCACCCCCCACCTGCCACACCACAGGGTTGCTCAGCTTGGGCTTCTGCTGGCTGGGTGACCATGAACAAGACCCTGCCCCAACTCTGAGCCTCAGTTTCCTCTTTGGGGAAAAAATGGGTATCCCTAGAGCAGCTCTGCCGGAGGACAAAAGGGAGCTAGAGTCTTGCAATTATTTAATATTATTAAATCACAACCCACAAGCAAGAACAACTGCATTGATTTATTTCCTCTGTGAAGTATGCCCGTAAAGCCCCTAGCACGGCCCCCACCGAAGGGCTCCAATTGGTCCTTATTTGCTGTTGAGTTTATTTCGACTCCTGGTGAAACCCCTGTGTGCAGAGCCGATCTGCTCCAGAGGGCTTTCAAGGCTGAAATCTGTTGGAAGCAGATTGCCAGGCCTGTCTTCCGCATTGCCTTTGGGTGGATTTGAACCACCTTTTTGGTCAGTCATGTAACCCTTTACTGTTTGCCCCCTCCCTACCCCTGGTGGGGGGGGGGGACTCCTTAAGTGCTTAATATACATTTGTTATCACTGCTCTTACGAATCCATAGACCCACACGGACCCCAAATGTAAAAATGATGCAGAACAATACCTGCGCTAACTCCAGGAACTGATGATATTTTCTCTTCTAGCCAGTCTCTCTGTTTTTGCTTCTGCTGGCCACAAGCCACTCCATTAATTAGCAGACACCCTCAACTGGTTTTACAATCCTTATGGCTTATGAACCTGCAGTTGTAATGAACGTTTGCATCCTCTGGTGAGGCTGCTTTGTGAGGCATACAAATTAAAACAGGAGGGTTCTCCCTCCAGGCCAGTCCAATCGGTCTTCTGTTGATCTAGCTTTGAATCTATGCTGGCCACCGATTTCTTGCCCCCTCTGCACCTCAGTTTCCCCCTCTGCAAAAGGGGAAGGAGAAAATCAAGCCAAACCAGAGAACCATGAGCTGGGTGAGGGTCCCCATGAGCAAGAAGGGAGGTGGTCTCTAGGAAGTGCTTCTCTGGAGATTGGCCTGGGTCCTTGGGAGCCACAAGTAAGAGGTGAGGGTGAACCCGACTCTCACCACTGGCCCGCGCTGGGTCACATCACCTCTCTGAGCCTCCGTTTCCCTGTAGAGAAACCAGGGTTTTGCAAGACCCTGTGACTATTAGGATTCTGTGCAATGCTGGCTACATAGAGGGCGAAGAATAAAAACCTGCAAGTGAGCGTTCAACACTGAGAGGTAGGGAGTGAGAGGGGGTGTTGTCTGGACAGAACTGAGACGGGAGAAAGTGCTGGGGGGGTGACCATGAACCCCACAAAGTCTGGTGGCCACCTGGCTTTAGTCTCTCAGTGGGGTGGTCCATGAAATGGACTTCCTCTGTATCTGCCCCCAGAAGTGACTTCTTTATGGCCTGGGAAAGCAGCCCCACGCCCCACATGTCCTCCCCCAATGCAAACACTTATGCCTCAGCTGCCAGTTGGGGGAAATCCCTTCCCGCAGAGCCTGACCGCAGCCCAGCTGCTCGGCCTCCCCCACGTCAGCGCCCCGTCACTCACTCACTGCCTCCCCCCCTCCTGGCTCTCCCTCTAACCTTAACCCCTTCCGCTGGGGCCTGGGCTTTACCGGAATGGGCAGCCGGCCCAGCCCCAGGCTGCGTGCGCTTGGGGCGTGGGGGGCCCCACTTCACGCTTGGGGGGATGGAGGGGGAGGAGTGGGCCGGCTGGGACTTTGTCTGGGCCTCTAGAGAAGCCTAAGGTTCCCAAGCTGGTCTTCAAAGGTACAAGGGGGCATCTCTCTGAACCCCTCTTCTGTTCTCCCAGTCTGATCTCCAAGGGGCCTAACACTGTGAGGCGCTGGAGGAGGCCTGGCAGCAGGGCCAGGGATTTCATTTGCAGTGCCCCTTCCAAAACAAGTGTCTCCAGTCTCAGATCCCTGATTCAAAAAGAAAGACTTGGGGTGAAAAGAGGAGCTGATACCAAGGGCTCCAATAGAAGGTTGTTTCGCAAATGCTGATGCCAACTTATGTACCAGGGTGCTTCATACCATTGAACCATGGATTGTTATGATTTGTAAGAGCCCCCCGGTAAAATGATGAAAAGAAAAAGACTTTTAGGCTGAGCCCTGGTGGCGTCGTGGTGGAGTGCAGGACTGCGGCCCACTGGCTTGGTGGTTCAAATCCAGCAGCGGCTCTCCAGGAGCAAGGCTAGGCCTCCCACTCCCACCAGAGGGCAGTGATGCCCCCCCCAAAAAAAAAAAGACTTTTGGGGTTTGGGAGAGTGAAGCATTACACAGCCCAGGGGCCCTTGGAAACAGGAGGTCTTAGTCCCAGCAGGTAGTCCCACCTGGGATCTGGGAGTCGGTGCCTCCCTACTCCCCCAAATGGTCAAGGATTGGGGAATGATGTTACTAGCAACGATTGGGTGGAGGGCAGTTTAGGGATGTCTAAATTCCCACAGAACAGTCAGGGTGCTCTATCAGAGATGCTAGGAAATGGGTGCAAGGGGCCCCTGAGAAATGAAGTTCCAGAGGGGCACAAGGTTAGAGGGTTCTGCCCTCTGGGGTCGCTTCTCTATCCGTGGCCTGTGCTCTTCTCCCCCCTCTGCCCCCATTGGGGAATGGAAGTTGGGGTGTAGCAGAGGGGGGATCTTTGGCAGGGCAGGCTTCCCTCCCCCGGGAGCAGGAAGCGGAGCCCCGCCCCTCAGACCTGTTACTGGAAGTCCGAGGGCTGGTCCGCCCCTCCCGTCCCCACTTCCTCCAGCCCCGCCCCACCCCCTGCGGCCCGCGCGTTTATGGGAACTTGGGCCTGGACGGTTTCTCTGAAATCATTCTCTCCCTCTGCCCTCAATTAACCCTGCCCTCCCCGCCGGGGACTGGGTGCCGGGCGCCCTGGAAGATGCAGGGAGGGGAGGGGGCCCTTCCCAGGAACCCCGCCCCGCCCCTGGCTGGGCTCTCTCCCGAGTTCGCCTTTTAAAAATAGGCGCGCACCCAGGAAGGATCCAGGTTTCACCTGCCATGTCTCTCCCCATGAGGCAGACGCTGTGCTGTTGCCAGACTTAAACCAAACTAGGAAAGGCGTTGCTGCGGGGTCGGTTCTGAAGCAGAGAGACCCTCCCTCGTGTTACCGCAGAGAGCTGCCACGTGGAGTTTTCTTGGCCGCGGGGATCGCCAGGCCTTTCTCACGCGGCCCAACCTGCTGTGCCAACCTGTAGGTTACCGGGTCAAATGCCTGGCTCAGTGGTTACGCGATGTGTAGCTTAACTGCAAGGTCAGCAGTGTGAAACCACCAGCCTCTCTTGAGGGAGAAAGACGGGACTTTCTACTCCCATAAAGCATTTCAGTCTGCAGGGGCGGTTCTCCGCTGTCCAACAAAGTCTCTCTGAATTGGCCCTGACTGGACAGCAGTGAGGCCATCCATTGCTTTGGGGGCGGACATGAGGAGCCACGTCATGTGCCCTGAGTTGCAAGGTCAGCAGTTGGAAACCCTCTGCCGCTCTGCGAGAGATTGCAGAGGCTTTCTGTTTCATACCTGGAGATCTACAATCATGGAAGCCCATAGCAGCAGTTCTACTTCCCCTGTCGGGTCCCTCTGAGTTTTAGAGACCTGACACCGGACTGCAGCTTCAAGGGGCTTTACCTGAGCCCTGGTGGCCCAGTGGTGACGAGCTGGGCTGCCATCTGCACGGTCTGGAGTTTGAAGCCACCAACTGCTCCATTAGGGGCTTTCAACTCCCATAAAGAGTTTCCGTCTGGGGGCTGAGCCTCGGTGGCATAGGGGTTGTGCGTGGGACTGCGGCCCACTGGGTTGGAGGTTCAAATCCAGCAGCAGCTTTCCAGGAGCAAGGCTGGGCCTCCCACTCCCACCAGGACAGTGATGCGCCCCCCCCCAAAAAAAAAAAAGAGTTACCGTCTTGGAAACTTACAGAGGCAGTTCAATCCTGTCCTGTAGGGTCCTTAAGAGTCAAAATCGGCTGGACAGCGAAGAGAGGGAGGGGAAGAGGGAGAGACGGAGACAAGTAAGAAAGGGTGGTAGCTTCATTTGTATAGCCCTGGCCTGCCTGTGTCCGCCCCCGCCCCGTCTCTGGGCTGCAGGATGTCAGACGCCTTCATCTGAGCCACCTGGGGAGCGGGCTTAAGATGGAGCTTCTGAATGCTCTTAAGGACTGAGAGGAGAGATGATCTAGTACCTGTGAACTTGCACTTGTGTGAAAAGGTGCCATGCCATGCAGGGCAGTTCACTTGCTGCCCACAGTTGTGTAGACACACACGCACGCACACACACGTCTCAGGTCGCCTCCTGTCCTGCGTGACTGCTAGAGATTGGGGTGCCTGAGAGAACAGGAAGTCTGGGGAGTACCTTCAGGATATACTAGCCTGGGGGTGGAGAGGGAGGGCCTGTGTGTGTGTGGGGGGGGGGGCATGGGGATGCTGGTGAAGCTCTGCTCTGAGGCCTCAGCCATCCCATGAAGAGCACCGAGGTAAGGATGAGGGGTGGCCTTCAGAGATGGGGCCCAGGCCTTCTGTGCCGGCTGGCCGCTGCCCACTGCCTCGATGGCGAGTGATCTTAGGCCAGCAGCCCTCTTGATTGAGCTCAGGGTGATTTGCACTGGGACTAGCCCAGCCTCTGTTAACTACGACCCTTCCTAGTATGGCTGCACACCTCTCCTTGAGGCAAAGCTCTCCATGCCCCATTCTTGGGTATCACGGCCTTGGGGGGAGGCTGAACTCGCCCCAAGACTACCACAGCTCCGATGACCAGGGTGACCCTTGAGATGGACTTACTTCCCCAGCCTGTGTCCAAGGAGCCGTGGGCCGCTAACCACGGTCAGCAGTGCAAACCCACCAGCCGCTCCGTGGGAGAACAAAATGAGGCTGTCTGCTTCCATGATAATGTAACTGCCTGTGAACTCCAGAACTCCACTGGGGCCATCCCACTCTGTCCTGTAAGGTTGATATGGGCCAGAACTGGCGGGATGAGCATGGGGTGTTTTTTGCCCTCGTGTCCGAGGGAGCGTGCAAGGACTCAGAGGTCTCCCCCTGCCCTGGAGGAGCTGCCATTCTAGCGGGGAGCCTCAGACAGGGAGCAAACAAACACTACCCTGCCAGGGGTTGGGGTGCAGGGAAATCCAGCAGGGTCAGGGGGATTGTAGGGGGTTAGTGAGTGACCCACTGCCCTGTCATTTACCATGGACAGGAGTGACAAGAATGATGATGCTTACTTCCCCCCCACCCCCCAAATGGTGGTCTTGGAAGTTCCAAGGAGCAGGTCTACTGTCTGACAGGGTTGCTTGAAGTCGAAACCCCTTCCCCGGAAGCAGGTTTGTCCGTCGGAGTGTTTCGAGCAAGGAGAACAGAGCTGAATGCACGCTCGGTTGCCCGTGTTGATTCTGACTCCAGGGGACCCCAAGTAGGAAAGCGGTTCTGTCCAGGTTTCTTGACTGTGGTTTTTTAAACCTACATCCCCAGGCCTTGGCTTCCTCAGCCCCACGAGGCGGGGTTGGAATCAGCAACCTTTAGGCCATCCGTGGAACGTGACGCATTTGCTCCCATCGGGGACCCCTGGCAAGCCAGCCCTGTGAGGGATCACCGTTCCAAGGCAGAGGGAACAACTAGCGCAAAGGCCTCAGGAGAGACAGAGGTGTGGTGCATTTAGGGAGGATGAGGGAGCCGAGATGACAGGGGGCCTGGTGAACCCCCCCAGGAGCAGGCAGTGGTGAGCACAGGGGGTCCCCAGTCGGGCTGCTGCTAACCACAAGGTCAGCGGTTCAAAGCCACCAGGCGCTTTCTGGAAGAAAGATGAGGTTTTCTGCTCCTCTCAAGAGCGTCAGCCCCCATACAATAGCTTATAGGCGGGACTATTCATCCATCTTGGGAGAAACGTCAGAGCCAAGTGGAGGAAGAAGAGAACGAGCAGACGAGGGTGCACCCCTCAGAAGCCAGGGCTGCAGGAATGTGGAACATGGTGTAGCAGGGGTCACAGTCTTCACACGTATCTGCATGTGGGCAGAATGCCTGGAGACGATAGAGGAGCAGTGTCTCAGTTCCTAAGACCATGGGAAAGATGTGTTTTCTGATGGTCTTAGGCGACTCCTGTGAAAGGGTCATTCAACCCACAAAGGGGTCGCGGCCCACAGGTTGAGAACCGCTGCTCTAGAACGTCTCTGGATCTCCACAGGCACCTAAGAGGCCCACCTTGCTCCTACTTCACCAGTCCAGTGCGGACGCTTTTCCCTGGACCTACGACTTCCTGGACCAGTTCTGTTTTCTGCCATGGCTCAATGTAATGTGCACAATAAATCAACCCTTCTGCCGGTGTAGTTCAGATTGAAAAAAAAAGGGGGGGGGGCAGCATCAGAAACTCACAGGGGCAACTCTCCTCTCTGTCTTACTGTCCTACAGATTGTTGCTGTGAGTCGCCTTGGACTCTATGGTATTGAGCCTGGCTTTGGGTTTTTCAAAAGGATCCCTTTGACTTCTGTATAGGGACAGCCTAGCGCAGTGACGGTCCCAAGGAGGGGGCACTGGATAGTCCCAGAGAGAGACAAGGCTGCTCAACTGGGCAGAAGGACGCAGGATGTGGGCTTCCAAAGGGACCAGCACGCATTGGGGTTCCCACGTATTGGGGTTCCTACACTTACAAGATTGGGGCGGTCGGAACCAACTCCTCAGGCATATGGGTCTTCCCTCTCCAGGCCCCTCCACATCGCCGTGGTGCAGGGTAACCTGCCAGTCATCCACCGACTGGTCAGCCTCTTCCAGTACGGGGCCCGGGAGCTGGACACCTACAACAATCTGCGGCAGGTGAGGGCTGGGGCTGGGCTTCCGGGTCTGAGGGAGGGGGCAGACGCTTCTTCGGTGTGAACCAGACTCCTGGGTCTGAGAGAAGACGGGTCAGATGCCAGAATCCCTGGTGGAGGGATAAAGGATGGTGCCCCTGCTCTGTCTGCTGGGCAACTAGGATTTAGAGATTGTGAGGGAGACCGGGGTGGGACACGGGTCCCCCCTCCCCCCGCCTCACTGCCTTTCTCCCCTCTAGACCCCGCTGCACCTGGCGGTGATCACCACGCTGCCCTTCGTGGTTCGGCTGCTAGTCATGGCTGGCGCCAGCCCCATGGCACTGGATCGCCACGGACAGACGGCGGTCCACCTGGCGTGTGAACACCGCAGCCCCAGCTGCCTGCGCGCCCTGCTGGACAGCGCGGCCCCGGGCACCGTGGACCTGGAGGCCCGCAATTACGATGGTGAGTACGGGGAGAGGCGGAGAGAAGGAGGGGGGGCAAGGTGTGGCCGGACCAGGAGTCCATCCGCAGCCGCAGGTCCCAGGCCTCGGTCTAACGGAGCCTCCCTCGTCCCCAGGGCTCACCGCCCTGCATGTGGCTGTGAACACCGAGTGCCACGAGGCCGTGCTGCTGCTGCTGGAGCGGGGCGCAGACATCGACGCCATGGTGAGCCTGCGCGTGCTGGGGCGGAGCCAAGCGGGGCGAGGGTGGGGCTTGAAGCCGAGTGGGGCGTGTTGGGGGCGGGGCTTGCGGGGGCGGGCTCGGGACTCAGGCCAGCTCAGGAAGGCGGGCTGCACGCCCCCGGTTACTTTAGGCAGAACTTCCAAACCCGACGAGCCAAGTCCCTGGCACCAGTGGATGGCCGTCTCTTACTGACCCACTGGGACAGGCTTGAACTGGCCCCGTGGGTTTCCGAGACACTAACTCTTGGCGGGAGTAGAAAGTCTCTTTCTCCATCAGAGAGGCTTGGGCTTTTGAACTGCTGGTTTAGAGAGGCTCAAAAGACCCCTTCTTTCGTCCACAGGACATTAAGAGCGGCCGCTCCCCCCTCATCCATGCCGTGGAGAACAACAGCCTCAGCGTGGTGCAGCTGCTGCTGCAGGTGGGTACCGCCCCCGCGTGACCCCGCCTCTCTGGCCCCGCCCCCTGTGCCCCCGCCTTCCCACTCTAGCCTGTTCCAACTCGTGCCTTCATCCACCCTCTTTTCACGCCCACAAAAAAATCACTCCTCTGGCCGCGATGCCCTGTCGGATTCTCTTTCATTCTTCCTCCGCCCTTAGCACGCCCTGGCTTCTCCCATCCATGGCCTCCCGGCTCCGAACCTCGCACCCCAGTTCCATCCTCGGTCTGGAACATTCCCTTCTCGGATGGGGAGGTCTGCCCACTCAGCCCTGGAGCGCACGCTCCTGTAACCCTTCTCCACCCATCTCTGCGAGGCCCGCCCCTCGGTCAGGCCACGCCCTCCTACCACCACATCAATAACCCTCCACCGTGGTCAGCCACCCCCCTTTGTGCACCTCGGCCACCCCGTTCTGGCCCAGATCCAGCCCTTCTACAAAGCCATCCACATAGCCACGCTCTCTGTCCATCTCTCGCTCGGACAACACCTTCCGGGGTCCGCCCCAACCCTATTCTCCCCCAACCCCCGGTCCGGCTTGCTCTGTGATGCGCCCACCCCCATCAGTCTGCTCATGCCCTCTTTCCGACTGGATCCTACCCCTCTTACCCGCCCTATTCATTTGTAACCCAGTCCATCTTTTATTTAAAATCATTTTATTGGGGACTCTCACGGCTCTCATTCCATACCTCAATTGTATCAAGCACATTGGTCCATATGTTGCCATCATCATTTTCTAAGCATTTCCTTTCCATCTGAGCCCTTGATATCACTCTTTCCCCCTCCCTCTCCCCGCCCCCCTCGTGTCCACTTGTTAAATAATAAATTATTGATGTCGGGCTGAGCCCCGGTGGCGTAGTGGTTGTGCGCGGGACTGCGGCCCACTGGGATGGAGGTTCGATTCCAGCTCCACGGAGCAAAAGCTGGGCCTCCTACTCCCACCACCTGAGGGCAGTGATGCCCCCCCCCAAAATAAAATAAAATAAAATAAAATAAATTATTGCTGTCATATCATACACGTTCGGCTGTCACCCTTCATCCACGTTTCTGTTGTCCAACCCCTATCCATCTTTACGAGCAGACCTCGGACACGCCCCTCGGGTAGGCCCCGCCCCTTTCGGCAGGCCCCGCCCACCAGGGCCCAGGCTCTGGGCCCTGCGGGTTCCGACCGGTCCCCCTCCGCCCTGCAGCACGGCGCCAACGTGAACGCGCAGATGTACTCGGGCAGCTCGGCGCTGCACTCGGCGTCCGGCCGCGGGCTCCTCCCGCTCGTGCGCACGCTGGTCCGCAGCGGCGCCGACAGCGGCCTCAAGAACTGTCACAACGACACGCCGCTCATGGTGGCGCGCAGCCGCCGGGTGAGTGCGCGCGCCGGCGCTGGGCCGCCCCCCCCCCCCCCCCCCCCCCGGGACCTGCCGGAGTGAGGCTGTCCGAGGGCGCGCGTGTGCCCGCGGGAGCGCGGGGAGTGTGCGCGTGGGCGGGGTGGGGGTGGGGTGTCTGGCCAGAACGTGGGAGGTAGCGAGTGGGCGTGAGCGGCAGCGTGGCGCAAACGGTTAAGCGCTGGGCTAGGAGCCCAAACCATCCCTCAGTTGGGAGCCAGGGACCCCATGGTTCTTCCTGAAGATTCCGAGGCTTGCAATCTCCATGGGAACCAACAACCGCATCTTGGCTGGCCTGGCCCTTGGCAGCCCCGCGCTCACTCCACAGCGCCACCTAACCCGAAAGCTGGCAGTTCGGACCCAACACTTGGCTTCCCAAAGGAGCAGTGGCCATTCTGCACAGGGGGCGGACACTGCAGTGACCAGCTACCATCCCCTCGCAGCACCCCCTCCCCCAAGCAGGCATAGGAGTCCTGGGTTTTAGAAAGCAGGGTGAGGCACAAAAGGTGGAAATGACTGCGTTATTGGTCACTGACAGACGCCACGAGTGGGAAGTGGGGAGGGTGGGAAGCCCCTCCCTCCATGAGCCACATCTTCCCACAGGTCATCGACATCCTCAGGGGGAAGGCCACTCGGCTGGCTCCCTCGCTGCCGTCTGAGTCCTTCTCCGAGCTCAGCACCACTTCTCCGGATAGCGGCAGCCGCCTCAGCTCCAATGGTGAGCCCTGCCCCCCACCCTAGTCCTCCTCCTCCCTCTGACCTAGCAAGCAGTCCAGGCCTGCAGCCCCCTTTCTCCCTCAGCCCCCAAAGTCCAGGCCTCCAGCCCCTTCCTCTCTTAGACCTAGGATTCCAGGTCCTCAGACCCCACAGGTCCGCCCTGGCCACTTTGGGGTAGACACCCCCCCTCAAACGGCTTCTCTCTCTACAGGTCTTCTTTCTGCATCACCATCCTCCTCACCTTCCCAGTCTCCCCCCAAGGATCCCTCCGGATTCCCCCTGGTTCCCCCCAATTTCTTTCTTCCTTCCTCATCCCCGCCTGCCTTCCTGCCCTTTGCTGGGGTCCTCCGAGCTCCAGACCGACCCGTGCTCCCTTCCCCTGCTCCAGGAGGCAGCTGAGAGGGATGGGGGGGCAGATCTCGGACTCATGAGGAGGGACCCCAGCCCTGTGGGGTCAGCCCTCCTGGAAACTGTGAAGATCTTACTCTGCCCCCCCAACCCCCAAATCTTTGGGACCAGGATTTGCACAGAGGCACATGCACCTATTCATAAGCCCCCTCTTTGGAAATGAGACGGCCCCCTTCTCATGGCCCCCACAGCCCCCCTCGCCCAGGATTCAGACTCCCCTTTTTCTCAGGCATCAGGCCCCTGTCTGGAATCCCTACTACTTCCGTGTCCTCACCCAGAGCTGGTGGGACCAGGGACAGCCACTTCCCTCTACCCAGGTGGACAAGGAGAGGCGAGGTGGGCACTGATGTGTGATGTAAATTATTCGGTGTTTTGGTTGGATTTCTTTTGTAATAAACTATTTTTGTACCACGTCGCCTGCTTGCTTGACTTGGCCTTCAGGGGGCAGGGCATGCTTGGGTGTAGGGACACCTGTACCCTCATCTGGTTGACAACGCAAGCAGCTGCATAGGTAGGCGTGTAGAGAAACAGATTCCATCGCACATCTGTGTAAGAAAGAGCCTTCCATCAACAAACTTTACATATCAGGAAAACATCCCAGCCTCATCCAACTCAAGCTCCGAAGTCCAATACTAGTCCACAAGTCCCTCTTCAGTCTCAGGCAGCCATTCACAATGATGCAGAATGCAGGGAGATCACAGGCCGGTGGTTGCAAGGCAGTGTGGATCCAATGGCACAGTGCATCACACAGCATGTCTCAGAGTGACTCAGATGAAGGTGAAAGCAGGGGGGGGGGGGGGCGCCTCCCAGGACCCTCCTTATGAGAAGGTGAAGCCCTCAGGCTGTGACCTGATTGACAGGCTAGAACCCACCCCTGTTCAAGTTGATATGAAACGATGCGATTATACCACAGTCAGGGACCATCCCCAGGGCCCACCCTCACCTCGTATCAGGGTCGGGGGGCGGGGGGGGCCCACGTGAGGTTGTTGAGCTAGCAGCTGCAATGGGGGCTCAAACGTAGCCACAGGATGGCAGAGGCTGGGCCGTGTGATTTTCTGTTGTGCGTGATCTGCAGACCCAACACGACAACGCCTAACAGGACCACCCCAGTTGGGAAAATCGAAGAGAACGATGCCCGGAACTCACTGAAAGCCATTATTCACTCCCAAAAAGTGGCTGGGTAGACAGTAGGCTGAGTAGGCTAGAGAAACATCCAGAGATACACATCTCTGTAGAAGAAAGGGCATCATATCCAGAAGTGGTTATATAGCAGGAAAGCATCCCAGTCAATTAACTCCAGCCCACAAGTCCCTCTTCAGTCTCACGCAGCTATGTGCAATGGTGCAGCATGCAGGAAGGTCACAGGCCGGTGGGTGCAAGGTCTTGTGGATCCAACGGCTGCGGACCATCCCAAGGCCCTGCAGGTCTGACAAACCCGCATGAAGGAAAAAGCAGAGGGGGAACTCCAGAAAGCTTATCTCTGCCACACCTCTGAAAGCTGGGACCTGACTGACAGGCTAAACTGCACCCACTGGCTTCTTACAGGTGTCCTGTGGGCACCCCAAAGTCCAACTCTCACAGTGCCCATCGAGTCACGGCAACCCCACAGATGTCTGAGTAGACTTGGACTCTGGGAAAGCCAATGGCTGCTTTCTCAGAAGTGGGGTGCCAGGCCTCTCTTCAGAGATACTCCTGGGAGCCTCTGACCCTTCTGGTGAGTCATGGGTCACTTAATCACTGGACCCATCCAGGGAGAGAGAGGGCCCCACCTCATTGACATTGGGCCCTCCCATGCATAGTGACCCTGCATAGGCTCTCTGAGCCTGCACAGCTTGACAGGGAAAGACAGCCTTTCTCCCTCAGAGTGACAGGTAGGGTTGAACCGCCAACCTTGCTGTTGACTAGGCCAATGCTTATCCACAAGCTCCTGTGGGCTTCTCCGTTGAGCTCACTGCCCTGGATTCCGCCCTACAGGGCAGGGTCGAGGTGTCCTTGGGGGTTTTCAGGACTGTGATTCTTTTTTGGGGGGGGGAGGGGGCATCACTGCTCTCCGGTGGTGGGAGTAGGAGGCCCAGCCCCACTGCTGGAATTGAACCTCTGTCCCAGTGGGCCGCAGTCCCGTGCACAACCACTACGCCACCGGGGCTCAGCCCAGGACTGTAATTCTTTAGGGGAACAGAAAGTCTCCTTTTCTCCTACAGAGCAGCTGGTGGTTTTGAACTGCTGGCCTTGCGGTTTAGCAACCCAAGGCACAACCACCACGTCACCAGGACTTCTAGAGGCAGGGCCTCTCCTGTAAATCACGCGGGTGGACTACGCTATGCTGACTTCCACAAGACACACCTAGCCTGGAGGACGCTCCAAGGGCAGACAAAGGACTGGAAGACCAGCCCGCTTGTGGGAAACTGAGGGAGGGGAAGAGAGTAAACGCCGACACATTCTTTAGTCTCATATTTTGTGAAGCCGGGCAGGCCAGGGGACTGGGTGGAGGGAGGCCTTCGTGCTTGTGAGTTAGAGATGAGTACTAACAACATTCTCATAATATTGATCCCCACGAAAACCTCCCGTCAGAGTGCTGCCTTAAAGTGACCTCTGACAAGCACGTGGCTGAAGGCTGCCTGGCCGGCAGCTTGATCTCTAGCAGCAGACACCTGGCTGTTGCTCTCCCAGCTCAGGGGACAGTCGCTCCCCCTGACCTGCCCCCAGCACTGGTGTTAGGTTATTCCTCCCATGAACCCAGGGACCTCTAGGATCAGGGTACCGGGTCACCTTGTCCCGTATGCAGTTACTTGTAATGAGGGGGACTTGCATGTCCCCAGAATATAGACAGTGGTGTGAGAAGACATCATCTCGGTTTAGACATCATCTAGGTCCGGAAGCCATGACAGCAGTGAGCATCCCAAAACTTATGTCTGTCTCTGAATTTCTTCCCTTCAATTACACAGCAAATCCATACCCATGGGAAGCTGGATCTCACAGTCAGCTGCCAACAAACAGACCATCGGTACCTGATTGGGTCACCGACACCCCCATCCGCCAATCACCAGGACCCCACATGTCGTGGTCCCGCCTTCTATCATCTCCACACCAAGTCGTCCATCAGACCCTTGTGAGCCCTGGGGCTTTCCATGGCTGAATTTCACAAGATGAACTCCAGTCTTCCCCTTGGAGGCTCTGCTGAAACTTGTTCAGCATCGCTGTCTGAGGAGCGGTTGTATTTGAGGTTCATTGTTCAGAGATGGGTTGTGTTAATCCGCGTAGACTAGAGAAAGATTCTTAATCACTCTTAGGTGTATATAAAACAGCTTTATATACAAAAGCAACTGTACATCAAGAAAGCTTCCTAAACCAGTCCAGTCCAAGGTCATAAGTCCAATATTAGCCCCATACCAAACTATAAGTCCTCTTCAGACCCACAAAGCACAGGCAATGACACCAGGACAAACACAGGCCAGTGGGTGCAGAGTCTTGTGGATCCAGTGGTGGTAGAAGCATCTCAAGCGCTGCCAGGGGTCTCCCCGTGACTTCTCCAGTCTCCAGGGCTCAGGGTCCATCAGCATGCTGCCACGTGCCTGCGTGTCAGCTGCAATGTCTCCCAGGAAGTGAACCAAGAGAGACGGTGTCTCCTGTCTCCAACAAGGAAGTACCAGATGTCCCAGAATTCTCAGAGGGGAACATCATACCCACACAGAGGTGTCCTGGCTCTCCAGATGGGCAGGCTAGAATCCACCCCAATACTCTTCATCCTCACACAGATCAGGTGACTGCCACATGGGTCTCTTTGGATGACAAGGGTGCTATCAGGAAGCTCCCGGTTCCCTGCCCCCACCTTACCAAGAACTCACTGCCAAGGAGTGTCCTAGAGGGTCTCAGAGAGACCCTACAGGACAGGGGTTTCCAAGACGGTCACTTCCTTTTCAAAAGCAGTTTTATTGGTTTATAATTCACACAGATATCATTCCTTAGATCAATCATATTAAGCAGAACTTTACAATCATGACTCCCATAGGACATTTTCTTCTTTCTTATACATACTCATTGTTATTAACTCCCCACCCACCCCCACCTCAGCCACTATACCCCCAAGAAACCATTAAAACAGTTACTGTCTGTGTCTGTCTGGGTTGACTAGAGAAACAAATTCATAGACACTCATGTGTAGAGGAAAGAGCTTTATATACAAGAGCAATTGAACATTGAGAAAACATCACAGTCCTGTCCAGATCAAGTTTTCTGATGGTCTTAGGCGAACCCTGTGGAAGGGTGTGTTAGCCCGGGTAGACTTGAGAAACAAATTCATGAATACACGTATGTATATATAAGGGAGAGATTTATATACAAGAGGAATGAAACATTGAGAAAGCATCCCAACCCAGTCCAGTCCAAGGTCCTAAGTCCAATAGTAGTCCATATGTCTGATACCAATCCATAAGTCTTCTTCAGGCTCACAAAGCACATGCCATGATGCCAGGACAATCACAGGCCCGTAGGTGCAGAGTCTTGTGTATCCAGTGGTGCGGGAAACAGTTCAGTGTTGGCAGGAGACTCTCTGTGGCTTCCCAAGCATCTCAGCACTGGCTGGAGTCTTTTCCAGCCTCAGAGGTCTGATTCCATTAGGCTAAGCCCATGTGGCTTCTCCTACAAGATATCTCACAGGGCGTCAGCCTTGTGTCTTATCAGCAGAGCGTCTTCAAGGGACTGAGTCATAAGGTTCTCACCTCCAAGGGGGAACTATGGCTGGATTTCCCAGACTTCTCAGGAGAAAGCCATGCCCACACAGAGGTCTCATTGGCTCTTTCCAGATGGACAGGCTAGGCTCTACCCCTACACTCGCAATCCTGAAATTGATTGCCACAACGGGCCCTTCAGCCCGCCCCCCCCCCCCAAAGGAGTCCAGACCACCGGTTGAGAACCACTAGTCTGATCAAGGGCTCTGGTCTCACGACCCACGTGAAAGTTGTGCCTGGAGACAGTTGATCACGTGTTCCATGTCCTCTTCCTCTTCCCGACTCTTCTTCTGTTACTCCAGGTGAACAGAGACACCCTGCCGGCTACTTGAAGTTCAGTGAATTATGGAATAGAGCCCTCTGGCCACCAAATGATGGGCCAGCCCGGGATGAATGAGTGCTCTCCCTACATCTCAGCTTCCTCCCCTATAGAAGGGCATAAAGGCTCCCCTTTCAGGGTAGATGGTCATGGAAGACAGTGGTGTCCAGCCTTCCACCCAAGCCCCAGCCCATGGAGCACCCAGCACATGTGCTAGGAGCCTCTGGCACCTCTGGGTCCAGGCCGCGGGGGATGCACCTCTTTGTGTGTGAGAAACTGTCCCCCAGCTTGGAGAAGTGAACTCTGCAGTGACCTTGGGAACGTGACTTCCCCAAAACAAAGGCGCTGGCTTCTCAACACATGGAAATCCCCACTCTGGCTTCTAGACCTTGGGACTGGGTGGCGTCCTCGTCCTTCCACTCCACTCCCAGTCCCATTTCCTGGGAGAGAGACAGACTCCAGAGAGGGGAGAGGAGTCCACATTGCAGAAGAGGGGCGGGGGGGGGGGCATTCTTATCCTGCTGCCCTTAATCACTATACCGAGAACGCCTGCCACCTCCAACACCTGCCCCTGACCTTCAACTCCAACCACCACCACCCCAACACCACCCGCCCACTACCAACAGCCATCACCCCCTCACCAACAACCATCAGCCCCTCAACACCAGCCATGCCCGCCATCACTGCTCCTCGCAGGGTTAATCCTAGGGTCCCAGGACTTTCAAGCCAGAAGCTTTGGAAACATGAATCAGGTTGGGCAGCTCCAGGCCATATTGCAAGTTTGTATAAAAGCCTTTCCACCCTGGGTAAACCCAGTCAGTCAGAGGGTCTCTCTGTCAGAGGCTCGATGAGAGGTCTCATCTTTCAAATCTTTTTTTTTTTTTGGCATCACTGCTCTGTGGTGGGAGTGGGAGTCTTGCTCCTGGAGAGCCACTGCTGGATTTGAACCGCCAAGCCAGTGAGCTGCAGTCCTGCACACAACGTCACCAGGGCTCAGCCTTCAAAGCTTGGTGAAATACCCAAGAATGTTTTTTAAGAGCACAAGAGTAAGACAGACCTCACTGGTGGGATCCCTCTCACTATTCACAAAGGGAAACTGAGGACCGGAGAGGGAAGGAACAGACTCCAGGAGCCCATGGACCTGGGATTCCATGAGCTTAACAGTCCGCTGTCAACCTTCACCAAGGCGGCCAAGGCATCGCCACTAACAGGGCAGCCAGTGCCATGAAAACGCGACAGCGCTTCTGCCTGTGTGGCCCAACCATCCCCAGCAAGTGGCATGAAATGCCAGCCCATGAGACACCCGCCTTCACAAACGCTAGAGGCCAGGAAACATCAAATTGGAGGCAGGACACCCTGTAGGAGACCCAGGAGGTGGAGAAGCAGATGCAACACGGGAGCGTGAAAGGGATGAGAGTGTGTGTACATGTGTGTGTTCACATGTGCATGTACACATGTGTGTCTGTACCTCAAACTCATGACATCAAGTCAATGTCCACCCCGAATCCCCCTCTAGGACACAGCACAACATCTCCTATTAGCATCCCAGTCAGTAATTGTATGAGAATAGAAAGCCCATCTTTCATGGATACAAAAACTATAGCTGCTGATGAAGCTATATCATTGGCATTATAAAAGATTGCTTGAGGGCTGAGCCCCGGTGGCGTAGTGGTTGTGCGCGGGACTGGGGCCCACTGGGATGGAGGTTCAATTCCAGCTCCACAGGAGCAAAGGCTGGGCCTCCTACTCCCACCACGAGAGGGCAGTGATGCCCCCCCCAAAAAAAAGATAGTTTGGGGACAATAGGCAAAATCTGAATGCAAGCTGACCATCCGAATACCAGTATCATTATCAACTTTTAGTGTTCTCGATTGCTTTGGGGGTCTGTGATCCAACGCAAGACCACCCATGGATGCAGAGGGCTGCTGTGCCCTTGAGGAACGGCCAAGCCTCACTTTCAGGAGGCACCCCTGGGTGGCGAGGGGTTTGAACTGTCAATCCTGCAGCTAGTAGTGCAACACGTAACCATTTGCACTACTCACCAGCCTCCAGGCTAAATTCCTTTCCTCATTTGGTTCATGGTCCGGTGACAGCTGCCCGAAAATATCCCTACAACTTAGATACACACACTGAAGCAGTCAGAAAGAAAGGGCCAAAATCATCCTCGGGAATAAAACCAAAGACCAAAAAAACGTGGAGGGGGCGTGATAAACTGTTCGCAATGGGGGAAGCTGGAAAAGCAGTCGAGAATTCCCTTGTCCTAGTCTCGCCAGCTTTTTAATGTGCACTTTTCGGCACATTCAAAGTCGTGGCTTCCAAGGGCTTCAATAGAAAGCACATATTAGGAGAATGCTGCGGGCCAGGGAGACACAAGTGTGCTTGACACACAATGGACTTACGTATGGATTGTGATAAGAGTTGTATGAGCCTCCAGTGAAAGGATCTGTGTTTTAAAAAACGTTGTCGCAGGATTTTCACTGGACAGTCGGTTTTATTTCTAATTTTCTATGAAAATACTTACATTGTGCTATAAAGTGAATTAAACCCTCATGGCTGCTGTTCATTAAAAAAAAAAAAAGTGACTTCAAAGTCTGCGGTCCTAAGGCTCTGTGTTTCTAAGTCTGCCTGTGAGTCTGCTGCCCGCATCTGCGGTCAGAATTCGGGTGAATTGGCTGCTTCAGAGAATCTCTAGGGGCGCGGCAGCAAAGGCCTGGGGGTGAGGGTAAGATGTCCAGAAGGAACGAGGGGCGGGGCGTGGGCGGGGCTAAACCACAGGAGGCGTGGCCAGACCTCGGAGGCGTGGCCACAGAGACGGTCCCCGGGAAGGAGGCACTGCTGGGCCTAGCGCGCCCTCTTGTGGCGACTCCAAGGTCTGGTCTCACCTGGTACAGGTATCACTGTTTTTCAACTCCCCTTTCCTGGGGTGGGCAGAGTGGCTTCTGACTCTTGGCGACCTCGTGGAGGTGTGTTCTGTAGGGTGTTCTTGGCGGTGATCCTGAGAATCCGAATCAATCGGACGGCAGGAGACAACACTTTTTTTTTTTTTTTAATAATTTTATTGGGCTGAGTCCCGGTGGCGTAGTGGTGGTGTGCGGGACTGCGGCCCACTGGGATGGAGGTTCAATTCCAACAGCGGCTTCACAGGAGCAAAGGCTGGGCCTCCTACTCCCACCACCAGAAGGCAGTGATGCTCCCCCCAAAATAATAATTTTATTAGGGGCTCTTACAGCTATTATAACATTCAATACATCATCTGTATCAAGCACATTTGTACACCTGTTGCCACATTCATTTCCAAACATTTCCCACTTGAGCCCTTGGTACAAGCTCCTCTTTCCCCTCCCCCCTTTTTAAAAAAAATGAATCATTTTATTGGGGGCTCATATACCTCCCCTCACCATCCATACATACCTCATTTGTATGCAGGCCTCATTTGCACCCTTGTGGCCAGCATCAATCTCAAACATCCTCCCTCCACTTAGGCCCCCCCAGTACCAGCTCCCCAGATTTCCCTAACAACAACACTCTTAATGGAAGCAGGTGGCAGGCCTTATTCTGTAGCACAGAAAACCCAGTCTTTAGGTTAATAGTTCATTATAAATCTCCCCACCCCCATCTACTCACCTTGCTGTTGATAAGTGCTGTCTGGTGAGAGCGTGGAATTACCCAACAGGATGGTCGAGGCTGTAACCATTAGGCAACCACTAAACCATTTTCTGCCCTTACAAGATTTTTCTATTCTGGATACGTCCTCTAAGCGGACCTTTTCATACAACGTGTGGTCTTCTGTGACTGGTTCCTTTTCCCTTAACCATGATGTTCTCCAAGTTTGTTTGTTGTTGCTTTTGTTTGGGGGCATCACTGCCCTCTGATGGGCGTGGGCGCTACCTAGCGCTGCTCCTGAGAGCAGTCGCTGGATTTGAACCGTCAAGCCCGTGGGCCGCAGTCCCGCACTCAACCACTTAACGCCACCGGGGCTCAGCCCGATGTATTCAAAGTTAAAACCACCTCGGAGCAGGCCTGGGAAACAGAAGCATTATCACAAGGGTTTCTCAAAGAGCAGGAGAGTCCCCCAAGGTGGACAGGTGTCCCAGAGCATCCAGACCAAGACAGGTCAGGAAGAAGGAAGAGGCAGTCCACTTCTGGAGGATGAACCACTGAAAACCTAGTGACCACCTGCGGGGCACATCGAGGTGCAAGATGAGATTTTCAGGCTGGGGGAAGAACAGCAAGAACAGAACAGCCTCCTCGTTGCCATGGAGTCAGAGCAACCCTCGAGGACAGGGCAGAACTGCCCCTGTGGGTTTCCAAGACCGTCACTGTTGATGGGAGTAGAAATGCCTGTGTCTACCCAGGTTGGAAGAGTCTCAAAATAGACCATGGAAGAAATGCCGCCTTGGGCTGAGCCCCGGCGGCACAGTGGCTGTGTGCGGGACTGTGGCCCATAGGGCTGACGGTTCAAATCCAGCAGCAGCTCTCCAGGAGCAAGGCTGGGCTCCCTACTCCCACCAGGGCAGTGATGCAGGGGAAAAACAACAACAACAAAGAAATGCCTCCTTAGGGTACTCAACCTTCATGAGGAGGATGGAGCGGAGCGTTTGGCGGGCCTCGTTTGCGGATGGGACCCGATTCAAGCATGCAGTCAGAACCCAGGAATGTACCCCGCATGAAACTAGGGGCATTCGGAGTTGTCAGAAGGACAACCAAACACATCGACAGCCGGATGGATCTTTAAAGCAGAGGGCCAGAAGAAAAGACCCGCCGTCAGATGGGTCGGCACAGGGGCTGCATCAGGGGGCTCGGGCACAGTAGTGAGGGTGTGTGGGAAACTCACGCCACGGAAGGAAAGAGGACGAGGACGCGATTGCCTAACTTGTCACAGAAAGCATCTGAAGAGCTAATATTCCATGGTCAGAAAGACACCGCTTGAGGCAAGTTAGAGGTAAAGTTCAAGGTCTTGCTCCTGCTTAAAATACCATTCCCGGGGGCTGAGCCCCGGTGGCGTAGTGGTTGTGCCCAGGACTGCGGTCCACTGGGACGAAGGTTCAATTCCAGCAGTGGGGCTGGGCCTCCTACTCCCACCACCAGAGAGCAGTGATGCCCCCCCAAAAAAACAAAAAAAAGACAAAACAAAAAAAATACCATTCCCGGGCTGAGCTCCGGTGGCGTAATGGTTGAGTGCGGGACGGCAGCCCACGGGCTTGGCGGTTCAAATCCAGCAGCAGCTCTCCAGGAGCAAGGCTGGGTAGCTCCCACCAGAGGACAGTGATGCCAAAAAAAAAAGTACCATTCCCACCGATACCCCCCCCTAACAGCTATGCTGCCTTAAAGTGAGCACGTGGTTGATTCTGTCTCCCTATAGGATAGGAGCAGACATCCTCTGGCTATCTTGTGGCAGTCACCTCTTCTGGTGTCAACTTGAAGATGAAGAGTGGAGGGGTGGAGTCTAGCCTGTCGGTCTGGAGATAGCCAATGAGACCTCTGTGTGAGCATGGCCTTCTCTGAGAATTTGGGCAAAGCTGGTAATTCCTTCTTGGAGGTAGGAGATAGTCCCTTGGAGATGCTGTACTGACAAGACACAAGGCAGACTCCCTGTGAGACATCCTGAAGGAGAAGCCACATGGGCTTACCCTGATGGAACCAGACCTCTGAAGCCAGAAAAGCCACGTAGAGACTCGTGCCAGTGCTGAGATGCTTGGGAAGCCACAGAGAGGCCCCTGCCAGCCCTAAGATGTGTACAGTGCCGAAGGATCCTAAGACGTTCTTACCCAATGGCCTGTGATTGTCCTGCATTTGACATCATTGCATGTGCCCCGTGAGTCTGCAGAAGACTTATAGACTGATATTGACATTTGGGCTACTATCAGACTTACGGGCTTGGACTGGACTGGGCTGGGATGCTTTCTCAATGTTCCATTCCTCTTGTATATCAACTTCTCCCTTATCTGCATATGTTTCTCTAGTCTACCTGGATTAACACATATCTCTTCTCCTCCATGTCACCCAGCCCCCCTCATATCTTCCCTAAATGCAGGTATTAGGTCTCCTCACCTGTGAGCTCAGGGACCTAGTTGCAGTTACCACCCACCTTGTGATGGACAACTCTGAATATGCATGTTTTATGGCTACCTATAAATATGCCGAGTTAGTAAAAATATTCTCCCCTCTTCTCTCTTTTCCCACCTCCTTGTGGATGACCAAGAGGCGCTGAGGTGAGCATGCTACCCTACGATGTGTCTGACTCTTTCCCTTTATTCTCTCTCTTCTCCTCTATGACAGCAGTTCTCAACCCATGGGTCGCAACCCCTCTGGGGAGTGAAACGACCCTTTTACAGGAGTTGCCTGTTCCTTTCACAGGGGTGACCCGATTCATAGCAGTCGCAAAATTACACTTAAGAAGTAGCAACAAGGGGCTGAGCCCCGGTGGCGTAGTGGTTGTGCGTGGGACTGCGGCCCACTGGGACGGAGGTTCAATTGCAGCAGTGGGGCTGGGCCTCCTACTCCCACCACCGGAGAGCAGTGATGCCCAAAAACCTAAAAAAAAAAAAAAAAAAGATTGGGCGTCTGAGACAGTTAAAGTTTATTGTGCCAACCTGGCCAATAAACACATGTGGGATTAATTAAAGTCAGAGAAGTAAATGGCTCGGTGAACCTGTCCTTTCCGGTTCTCAGATCTCTCGCTTTCTGATGGTCGGGCCAGGGTGCAACAGCTGGCTTCAGCTGGCAAGGCTCACTTCCTACAAGACATCCCTGGGGAGAAGCCACATGGACCTGCCCTGATGCAGCCCTGGGTGCTGGAGTCGCCGCGTGGAGACTCCTGCCAGCCCTGAGATGCTGACCCACTCACTGATTCAGTTTTCCTCCTGCAGCCGGCGTCATTGCGTCATTGTTTTGTGAGATGGAGGAGGACTTTGTAGATGGATGTCGGACATCTGGGCTCATGTTGGACGTAAAACCTTGGGCAGCACTAGGTTGGAATGCTTTCTGAACGTATACTTACTCTCTATATAAAACTCAGCTGAACCCCGGTGGCGCAGTGGTGGTGTGCGGGACTGCGGCCCACAGGGTTGTCGGTTCAAATCCAGCAGCAGCTCTCCAGGAGCAAGGCTGGGCTTCCTACTCCCACCAGGGGGCAGTGAGACAGGGGGGGAAAGACACTTCTCTCTTATCCATATGAATTTCTGTGGATTGGTTTCCCTAGTTCACCCGGACGAACCCAGGGTCACCACAACATGAAGAAGCGTATTAAGAGATTCCAGCATTAGGAAGGTTGAGAACCACTGCTCTATGACTTTACTCTGACCCTGATACATTATCGCCATACAATTGCGCCTACAGACCCTTCTGTTGTTAGAGATTGGTTTCCTCTGACTGGGTTGGTACAGGACCCAGGCAGTGTTTCCTATGCACAGTGTTTCCTGTGCATGGGTCGTTTTAGGTCAGAGCCGACTTGTTGGCATGTCACGACAGTAACAAGGATAAATTATGCTCACTTGGAAGCTGTCCGTGGACCAAAAGGCATACTGCTTGGCTTAAAAAAAGGAAAGGTGTGTACCCATCAGGGTCGTATCTTCCCACCATTCTTTTTTTGGGGGGGTGGAGAGGACATCACTGCCCTCAGGTGGTGGGAATAGGAGGCCCAGCCTTTGCTCCGTGGAGTTGGAATCGAACCTCCATCCCAGTGGGCCGCAGTCCCGCGCACAACCACGACACCACCGGGGCTCAGCCCTTCTTCCCACCATTCTTATTGGCTCAGTGTGCTGAACAAATCATCTGAGAAACTGAGAAATATAAAGAACATGTAGGAGAAAAAAAAGAAGATGTGGTGGGAGGTTTCGTAACCATGTGTGCAGACGATGCTATCAAACTTGCTTGCTGAGAGGGGAGAAGACTTGAAGCACTTACCATATTTGTGGGACCCTAAGACACACTTTTTTCCTCCCAAAAGTGGAGGGAAATGAGGGCGTGTCTTATAATCCGAAAGTGTGGTCCCCCAGAACATGTGTTGATGATCCCACGCACTGATGGTTCGCTGCTGTCTGCAGGCTGTGGATTGCTGTGTGTTCAGGGGAAGTCCCGCCTCCTGGAGTCTCCATGTCAGTCAGTCACAGGATGGGCCCAGCGCCCGTCTCCCCTCATTGGTTCATGAAAGGGATGATGGTTCTTAACACCACTGTCAGTCTTTCTGGGTCTTTCCTAATTTAACATCTACAATAAATCATAAGACAGGTAATATTTTAACCCATTTTGTGAGAGAACCCCAGAGAGATTTCATCTTCGTTCTGCTTTTAGGACGAATTCATTTCAAACCTAATTCGGCGTGATTTGAAAAGAAAATGCTGCTTCTTAGACAATTGTATCATTAATATTTGATGAGAGCTTTGTAAAACTGCTCATAGTATGGTGCATGCTGATACTTCATCGCTGACGCTTAGTCTCTGACTCAATCAAAAATGTGGGTTTGAGTTACAAGAAGAAAAGGGATAGTTGCAATACTTAGATTTTCTTTTCTTTCTTTTTTTTTTTTGTGGGCATCACTGCTCTCTGGTGGTGGGAGTAGGAGGCCCAGCCCCACTGCTGGAATTGAACCTCCGTCCCAGTGGGCCACAGTCCCGCGCACAACCACGACGCCACCGGGGCTCAGCCCACTTAGATTTTCTTTTCAGAAAAATCTTGGTTACTTACTCTTTATGGCCAAACTGCTGAAATTAATAAGTGGAACAAATAATTTGACAATTGTTTTTAAAAAATCACTGTTGGGTTGAGCCCCGGTGGCAAAGTGGTTGTGCGCAGGACTGCGTCCCACTGGGATGGAGGTTCAGTTCCAGCAGAGGCTCCACAAGAGCAAAGGCTGAACCTCCTACACCAACCACCAGAGGACAGTGATGCCCCAAAAAACAAACAAAAAAAATACAGCACTGATTGATAAAGATCAAAGACTTCAGTCTTCATGATGGATTAGAACTCAATGAAAAGAAAGCCAAGATCCTCCAGAAGCAACGTCATGATAAAGGATGAAGAAAATAAAAATTGATGTTGGCAAGGATTTCCTTTGACGTGGGTTCCACCACCAAGAAATGCCTCCAGGAAACTGCCGCACAAACCTCCTTAAGGTATTCAAAAGCAAAGATAGCATTTTGAGGTCTGAGGTTCACCTGACTGCAGACCAAGGTTTTTGTCAATTTTTAAAATTGCCTCATTTGCATAGGAAGGCTGGACAATAAATACGGAAAGCCAAGGAAGAGCAGATGTATTTGAATGACAGTGTTAGTGTAGAATATTGCACATAAGTACTGTGCACTGCCAGAAGAACAAGCCTACCAGTCTTGTAAGAAGGACAGTCAGCATGCTTTTTACACGTGACGATGGAGAGGTCTTGTCTCAAATAATTTGGACACATTCTCCAGAGGGTCCTGATAGTCCCTTTGGTATTTGGTAAAGCAGAGGATCTGTGGAAAAGACTGTGCTAGTCCAGGTTGAGTAGAGAAATGAATTCATAGACACTGCTGTGTGTATAAGAAAGAGTTTTACATGAAAGAGCAGTTGTTTGTGTTTTTTGGGTTTGTTTGTTTTTTTGGCATCACTGCCCTCTGCTGGGAGTGAGAGGCCCAGCCTTGCTCCCGGAGAGCTACTCATGGATTTGAACTGCCAAGCCAGTGGGCCGCCGTCCCACACTCAACCACTGCGCCACCGGGGCTCAGCTAAAAGAGCAGTTGTATATATATATATTTGGGGGAGGCATCACTGCCCTCAGGTGGTGGGAGTAGGAGGCCCAGCTTTTGCTCAGTGGAGCTGGAATCAAACCTCCATCCCAGTGGGCCGCGGTCCCGCGCACAACCACTACGCCACCAGAGCAGTTGTATATTAAGGAAACATCCCAGCTCACTTCAGATCAAGTCCATAAGTCCTATATTAGCCCATGGGTCCAGTATCAGTCTCTGAATTCCTCTTCAGATTCAGGTAACATGTGCAATGCCGTGCCGAATGCAGGAAGATCTCAGGCCAGCGGGTGGAACATCTTGTGGATCCAGTGGCGGGGGAAGCATCTCAGCGCTGGTGCGGGTCTCCATGGGGCTCCTTCATCTCCAGGGCTCTGGCTCCATGTGACCTGTCAGCAGGAATGTCTCGCAGCGAGAGTGTGCTTGTCCCGCTTCCAGGGAGGAGGAAGACCAGAGTTCCCAGGATTCTCAGGAGAAGGCCATGCCCACAGGGACATCATTGGTTCTGACCTGATTGGCAAGCTAGAGAGACTCCACCCCCTTGGCTCAAGTTGATGGGAGGTGATGTAACTGCCACAAAAAGACCTTCAAGGAAATGGACGGACACGGTGACTACAACAATGGACTCGACATAGAAATGCTTGTGAGACACGTGTGTGACTGGGCTGTGTTTTGTTCTGTCGTCTATAAGGTTGCGGCCAGTTAGAACCGACCAGACAGCCGCTAACAACAACATCATCATCTTTTACTACAAGCCATCTGTGGCCGTCACCTAAGCTGGTGTCAATTTGAGGATTAAGAGTGTAGGGGTGGAGTCCAGCCCGTCATTCTGGAGATAAGTCAGTGAGACCTCTGTGTGGCTTTCTCCTCTGAGAATTCTGGGAAATCTCGCACTTCCTTCTTGGAAGCAGGAGACAATTGCTCACTCACTTGGAGGTACTTGACTGACAAGGCTGACTTCCTGCAAGACATTCCTGAGGAGAAGCCACATGGACCTACCCTGATGCTGCAGGAAACCTGGACCTACAGAAGCCACGTGGAGACTCCTGCCAGGGCGGAGGGGATACAACACCACTGGATCCAAAGGTCTTCTACCCACTGCCTTGTGATCATTCTGCATTTGGCATCATTGCATGTGTTTCATGAGTCCGAAGAGGCACTTTATGGTGTCGGACATAGGGGCTCATATTGGACGTAGGACTTTGGACTGGACTGGGCTGGAATGTTTCTCTCCATGCTCAATTGCTCGTGTATATAAACCTCTCCCTTCCCTATAGAAGAGTGTATATGAATTTGTTTCTCTCGTCTCCCCAGAGTAACACACACAGGTGGGCCTCACTCAGCCAATGCGGTCAACCAATGCCATCAACCACGCCTGCCCAGGCAGAGGTTTGAAATACCCTTCCTCTCTTTCACCCTGCTCCTGGGCAGCAACTGGTAGAGGGAGAAGATCTCCCTGCCCCATGCGGGTGAATGGGCCTCCCGGCCTCCCTGGGGTCCCCAGCCTCGTGGGCCACATGCCCTTACTCTCTGGGACCTCATTCTCAGCCTCTAGGGTGCTTGGGCTTCTAGCCCCCCAGAATCACCACCACCTACCAGTTCGGCACCTGTGAGGGCTCTTCTCCACACAGTTGTTCGGGGCTCATGGTGAACCCCTACTTGTGGCCTCACATGCTTTCCAGAAATAACACATACCTTTCTGTGACAGTCACCTGATCTTGTGTCAAATTATGGACGCAGAGTGTAGGGGTGGAATCTAGCCTGTCCATCTGGAGATAGCCAATGAGACCTCTGTGTGGGTGTCTTTCTCCTATGGATACTGCAAAATCTGGCCTCACTTCCCCCTTGGAGGTGAGAGACTCACGACTCAGTCCCTTGGAGCACTCTACTGACAAGATACAAGGCTGACTCCCTCTGAGACATCCTGGAGGAGAAGCCACATGGACTGACCCTGATAGAACCAGACCTCTGAAGCCGGAAAAGCCACGTAGAGACTCGTGCCAGTGCTGACATGCTTGAGAAGTCACAGAGAGGCCCCTGCCAGCGCTGAGGTGCTTCTACCATCCCTGGATACACAAGACTCTGCACCCACTGGCCTGTGATTGTCCTGGTGTCACTGCACGTGCTTTGTGAGTCTGAAGAGGATGAATGGATTGGTATCAGACACATGGGCCAATATTGGACTCATGACCTTGGACTGGACTGGGCCTGGATGCTTCCTTAATGTACAATTGCTCTTGTATATAAAACTCTTTCTTATACACATATGAGTGTTTATGGATTTGTTTCTCTAGTCTACCCGGACTAACACACCTTCTGAGGCTGGAAAACCTGACATTTGTCCTGTCCTTCACAAAAACTCACTCGGATCACTCAACGCGCTGTGGAGTGAATTCTTTCAGCGGGGGTAGCAAAGACCCGAGGAATTACCTGAGAGATTGAGACAGAGCCACAGAAAGGAGATAGTGCTTAATTAGGAATGAAAGGTTTAAAAAAAAGGCTTTGTTGGAGGTAGGGAAAGACTTTGGGGAAGGGATGGGACAGCAGAGAAAGAGACAGGAGCATTTTGAGCTCCTGGGTCCAAGAGCGTCTGGGTTCCAAAACCCAGGCAGTGAAGCATGTATCAGGCTTGAGCTAAGGATGTCTGTACCCATAAGGGGAAGGAGGCTTTCTGATGTTGCAGTTGCAGGGTCTGAGTCGGATCTGATCTGAGCTTGTCTTCCACAGATGCGCCTCCTGGAACGCTGGGGGAAGAGGCTGTACAGACCCGGTCTAGGGGAGATAAACTGTGTGAGATGCCAGAGACAGGGCTTACAAAGTTCAGCAACTTGTTCATCTCCTTCTTGGGAGGCTGGTGCAAGGGGCTGCCTGGTCCAGGGACTGCCTGGTTCGAGATCGGCCCAAACATTGGTCACTCCAGAAACGTAGCACTAACTCTTTCCACCTTTCTTTCTTCCAACAGCTTTATTAGCATAGAATTCACAGAGCAGATGACTCAGAAGTTCAACGGCATCAAGAAGAAGTGTACCATCATCACCACAGTCAGTGCTCGAGCCCTGTCTTCATTCTTTTGTTACGCATCCTTATGAGGCCCCCCCGGTTTCCCCCAAACTCCCCTGAAGGCTAACTATGCCCAGTGGATTGCAGCCTCTTTCTCCTGAGGAGCGTGGGTGGGTTCTGCCAAGAACTGCCAAGTGGTGAACTGCCAAGGGGGTGGTCAGCGGTCGAGTGCTCAACCACTGTGCCATCACTTAAACGAACAAAACAAAATCAAATCAAATTGCCCCCCAGAGTTCCCTGAGACTAAATCTTCACGGGAGCAGACAGCCTCATCTCTCCCCACCTCCAGCCCCCAGGGGTTAGGAGAATCCTGACCTTGGGGAGTCCTTGGCGTGGCCTCTGTGGCTCAGTCGACGTCCCTGCCCTGCTTTCAAGCCCCTGCTGGCTGGGACACGCTGCTGCATGTTTTCCTGAACTGGCAGGGTGTGGTGTCTTTCAGACTCACTGCCTCATCCTGTACCAAACAAAGTCATTTATCACAGCCACTGTGTGGGAGGCCAGGGTGAGGGCACCCCGCACTCCACCCCGCTCCTCTTCCTGGGGAGGAGGCAAGCTCCCTTGTTTCTGGTCTTCTTTTCCCAAAGAGGCTGCCATTAACCTCCCCGAGCCTGGCTCCGGTTTCCCCGTCTGCGGACCTTCTGCTTCAAACGGCCCGGCAAGATCCATTAGTGGGCTGGAAGATCAATTCAGTGGGTGGCAAAGCCGATCTCGCCTCTAATGAATCGGATGGGAATGGAATAAAAGAGAGCCGAGTGCCTTGTACCAGATGCAGGGAAGGGCTGTTCTGCGGGCTTCTCTTGGGACAGGTTTAAATGCAAGCCAACAACGTGACCCTCTGAGCCAGTTCAGGCTCAGGGCCAGGTGGGCGTATGGGTGTGGGTGTGTGAGGGTAGAACTGCCCCCCAAAGACTGTGACCTTTCCCAAGCAGAGCACCAGGCCTTTCCTCTGAGGCGCTGCTGTGGGTTGTGAGCTTAGCAATCTACTGCTGCTAGAACAGAAGTAGCACAAGGGGGTGGCATTCATAAACAGCGATCCGTTTTTTCACAGTTTTGCTGTGAGCGGTCGGTGCCCTTGGGAGCACACTGGTGTCCGACAGAATGAAACCAGGCCGGGGAGGTCTTGCGCCATCCTGGCCAGCGTTGCTATGGCTGCAGACACTGTGTTGGGTTCATCTTGTCACGGGATGTGGCGGTTAGATTTGACGTCCACTTGAAAGAGGAGGATGGGGTCAACCCATCAATCAGGTCAGAGTCTGGTGAAACCTTCTGGGAGGTGCGGCCTCTTTATGAGAGACACTAGGGGCCTCTCCCTTTGGCCTCTCATCCTTGGCTTTCATCCTGCCGGGACCCTGTTGTCAGCCCCTGCGGGCTGGGTTGCCGGACCCTGAGAGCTGCCAGTGGGCCGCCAGGTTGGCACCAACCTCAGATTCACCCACCCTGCCTGCGCTGACCTGCGACCTCCGTGCTTGTCTCCTCCCCTTTCCGCTTCACCCACCTGCAGTCACGTTGTGTCCAAAGGGGTCGCCATCTCCAGCACGAGACGCATGGATTGCACTGTCACTGGGCTGGATTTCCTTCTTAATATAAAATTCTTTGTTTGTTTGTTGTTTTGGCATCTGGGGGTGTTGTATGTTTGTTTTTTGGCATCGCTGCCCTCTGGTGGGAGCAGGAGGCCCAACCTTGCTCCTGCAGAGCTGCTGCTGGATTTGAACCGTCAGCCCTGTGGGACCGCAGTCCTGCACACACAACCACTATGTCACCGGGGCTCAGTCCCCGCCCCTACACTCTTAATCCTCAATCCACACTGCCACAGCGTGTCCCTCGTTTTCTTTCCCTAGACAATCCAGCCTAATACAAAAAATGGTCTTTTTCTCTGTCCCTCTCCTTTACCAAGGATGACGTGGTCCTGCCCCAAAGTATGCCTACATGTCGAGAGGAAGCGAGACAATCTCACCATCCTGGCTTCTAGGGAGTGGCCCGGCTGGACTCCAGGGCACGCTTGTTCACTCTCTTGATGGTCAGGGAATGCTCCATATCTTTCCCCCCGATACAATTCCAAGGTATCGCCTTCCCTGACCTTCCCTATTCATCCTGCAGCTTCTCCAACGCGCATGTGCTCAACCCAAGGGATGGATGGGTGGATTGTGATAAGAGCTGTACGAGCCCCCCCACCCCCCAATAGAATGATGTAAAAGAAAAGGTTTTCTTTTAGAAAGAAAGACTTGGATAGTTAGGGGGCAGGAGGTGGGGTTTAGGGGAGGGGAGCAAAAACAAAAGAACAGCAGAGACAGACGGAAGGGGTGGCTGTTGCTGTGAGGTGAGGGAGAGTCGGTTCACATGCCTGGCAACCAACCCCATGTGCCAACTGGAAAGTCAGCGGTTCAAAACCACCAGCCAGTCCTTGGGAATAAGA
>PVJH01025317.1:0-31795 GCA_004026705.1 Nesogale talazaci
GTCCAGCAGCCAAGAGGGTAGGGCTTGGGGGTGAGAGCTCATTCTTTAAGCCACATACTTGAACCCGTTACATGCTGATCCATTATCCAATGCACGGTCCATCGATGCTCCAAGCCATTGCCTCAGCAAACCTACGGCGTCCCCCTGGGTCCTGGCTTCATACTCTGCTCAGAACTGGGGTCAGCAGGAAGGTGGCCCCACTAATAGTAGCACCTATTTCAGAATTGCTAGACATGGAATTCATGGAAGTGTTAGTTGAGAAACCCCACTGTGTTGTGAGTTTCATGGAATGACAGAGACAGAGTGTTCAAAGAGACAAAAGCCTCAGCTTCACAGAAAACAGTGGGGTTTTTTTTCTTTTTAGGGGGTGGTGGGTATTGTCATACAACTCAGTAATTCTCCCGAAACCACCCTGCTGTTTGTATTTCCTGTTTTTGTTCTCTTCAGATGCCAGAAGGCAGGCGCTTCATAACTGTTAAAGATCAAGCGTTTCCCACGTTGCTTTTTTCTTTTTCTCATGCTATGTTTTTTCATGCACTGTTTAGGTAATGTCTATGGGATAAAAGAGCAACTTCACAGCTTGAGGGTATAAAGCAGCCCCACAGAATAATGAATGTTACCTGGCTACTTGGGAGCAGACACACACTGATTCGGTTACTTTCTAATAATTCCAGGTGCTTTTTCCCGCATGCTCCCACTGTGGGGACTGGGCTAACGAGGCTAATGAATAAATGCCCATAAACTTGTGGCACCTGCATTTCTGCAACAGCAACCACATTCTACATCTGCCTCCAAAAAGCTGGGATTGGACATGTAAAGTGTGTGTGTGTGTGTGTGTGTGTGTGTGTGTGAGAGAGAGAGAGAGAGAGAGAGAGAGAGAGAGAGAGAGAGAGAACCCGGTGTGCAGACTTCACCTTGTCTCAGAAAAAGCTTCTTTCTAATCATCATGAACTCTTTTGTTTACCCCTATTTCTTTATTTGAAAAAACCTATAAAATATTAGAACATGGTGTTTTATATAAATAAGATCTATTAAAACATTCTCATATCATACATCCAACATCTCCCTGTCTCACTCCCCTCCACTTCCATAACCACTGCCAATGAGTTGAATCTGACTCACATCCACCCTACCGGACAGGCTAAAACTGCCTGATAGGCTTTCCAAGGCTATAGATCTTGACACAAGCAGACTGCCATTTTTCTCTCCCTGACGGATTTGAATCACTGATTCCACCTTTCAGTTAGCAACTGTGTACTTTAACCACTACGCCACCTGGGCTCCTTTTAAGATCCTAAAAAGTAGACTTTCAGTAAGTTTTATAAACTAGACACAAAAAGTGAATGGCTCATGATATCACCATTACTTTAGAAATCCAAAGATCCAAGATTCAAGCAGGACTGTGGAATTAACTTTGTAGATGTATTTGCTGCAATTAACGTGTATTCTTTTAATAAAGGAAATCCAACAAAGATAACTTTTTAAAATAGCCAATGGCAGTAGAAGAGATGGGTTATGGTTTATTCCTGACCTCTTCTGAAAAATTATAATAACTAATAGAGCTTTTCTTCGCTGAGACGTTCTGGACAAATATCAGGTACTATTATTTTCTTACAAAGAAAGATGAGTAGACCCAAAAGTATTAGAAAATACTTTTCAGCCCTAAAGGAATACCATATGAAATGGCAGGAGACTGCGAAATGGCCATTTTTCAAGGACTTGGTGGCTGTAAAGTCTTTCTTGTTATCTCCAAGATGTATTGAAGTCCTAGGAACCACATCAGGATGGCCAGATCTCCCTTGGGGCCATACCTTCCTCAAGCCAATGACTCTGCAGAACCCAAGGCCTCATTCTTCAGCTAGATCAGAAACAGAGCCTCTGGAATGGCTGCTAGCCCCTCCTACATCACTGGGAGACTCAAGAGGAACCTAAGTTCATTATCCTCCTCTCTGCATCCACAGTGCCATCTATGCCAGGAAGCCAAGAAAGCCTGTGGTACCCAGTTCTTGCAGTGCTGGAAAAATGGCATGCCGGATACCTTGGAATTGGTAGATAACCAATCACACCCAGGAATGGCCTTTATAAAGGTGTCAGGTTTCCTAATGCTTTGAGAGATTTAAATTACCATACATACTCATGTATAAACTGAATTTATCAGCACATTTTTAATGCAGTTTTTGTGGTAAATTAGGTTCCTCAGCTGATATTCAGGTCACCTTATACTTGAGTATACATGGTAGCTCCTAGTGGAATTTTCATGTATCATCCTGCCATCGGACAAAAGTATTCTAATATTCTCAAGAAGAATAAGACTAAAATGATTTCTTTTAAAGAGGCAAGATTCTACTACCAACCCATTTAAAATATTATAAACATAAAAATGTTACAGTAGTATAACTCTGAAATAAACTCTTTGTGCAGACAATGTGAAAAAAAGGACATCTTTTGGGTCAGTGGGAAAGCAGAATGAATTAAACTTTTCACATCAGAAAAAATGATGACTTGGGGGGGGCGGAAATGTAGGCTAGCACCCCATCTTATAAGTTTGCAGAAATAAATTTTCATAAAACACTAGACTCAGATGAGTTATCACTTAAACTGTTCTCTGGAATAGGAAGATAATTCCAAACATGAAAATAATCTGATTGCTTATTTTTCATCTGTTCTAGTTTCTCTTATGTTCTGATAGCTTTAGGATTGAGTTTTCTGTGTTTTATTTTGTTGTCATTATTGGTTTGTTTATATGATTTTCTGTATATGAACTCCAGGTAACTAGACTGATAGTTCCTTAGGGTTATGGCGTGGGAAGTTAAAGTTAACGAAGGGATAATAACAGTGGGTACAAGAATAAAAAATACATTGTACAATTGTGGTGGGGATTGCACAACTCTTTTTAATAGATTTAAACCATTGAATCATATGACGTGAATTATATGCCAATAAAATTTAATTTTTTAATCATTTTATTGGGAGCTCTTACAACTCTTGTAACAATCCATAGATCCATTGTGTCAAGCACATTTGTACATATGTTTCCACCACTCTTTTCAAAACATTTTCTTTCTACTTGAGCCCTTGGTATCAGCTCCTCACTTTTTCCTCCTTTCCCCACCATTGACCCTCATGAACCTTTGATAAATTATAAATTATTATTATTTTCATATCTTATACCAGCCACTGCCTCCCTTCACCCATGTTAAATGGTTTTTTGTTTTTGCTTTTAAATAATTTTATTGGGGGCTCGTACAACTCTTATCACAATCCATCCATCCATCCATTGTGTCAAGCACATTTACACATTATATTACCATCATCATTCTCATTTTCTTTCTACTTGAGTCCTTGGTATCAGCTCCTCATTTTTTCCCCTCCTTCCCCTACCCTCTCTCCCTCATAAACCATTGATAATTTATAAATTATTATTTTTTCGTGTCTTGCACTGTCCGACGACTCCCTTCACCCCCCTTTTCTGTTGTCCGTCCCCCAGGGAGGAGGTTATAAGTAGATCATTGTGATCAGTTCCTTCTTTCTCCCCTACCTTCCCCTAGCCTTCCATGGAGAATATTAAAACCTCTACACACCCAGAAGGGGGAGAGAAAGAGTATTACATATATATACATATGAATAATGAAAATTTTAAATATAGATACATTTAATACAAAAAGCCTTGGAAATCAATAGGAAAAACACTAAGACTATTATCTCAGTATAAAAATGAATAGACCATGGGGGTGAAGGGGGGTGGGAAATGAATAGAGGACTAGAGGACATAGGCATTTTACCTTGACTAATAGCGAACCCAAAACCAAAGTCATAGCCATGGCGTCAGTTCTGATTTATTGCAACCCCACAGGGCGGGGCAGAACTGCCCCTGTGGGTTTCTAAGACTGTCATTCTCTTCTGGACTAGAACACTCTTCTTTCTCCCAAGGAGCCGCTGGGATTTCAAACTGCTGACCTGATAGTTGGCAGTCCAGGGAGAAACAACTATGGCACCAGGGTCCTTACTTTGGCTGATAGACACAAGGAAACCTATCCTGCCTCAAAAGCAACTTTTAGAAAGCAAATGAAAAGGGCACCAGAAATGACCCTCGACTTTTTAAGGCAAGCAAGATGGAGGCTACGATCAATAGGCCATGGTGATGCGCTACGATAAGTCAGGAACTTGCTCACACTGCTAGCCAAGGTACACACTGGTCCGGTCCGAGTAGAAAGTCATTCCATACTTGGGCAACTTTTTCTAAGAGTCTTTCAAATTTTCATAGTTTTGGGCACAATAATTCCACTTCAAGAATCTCTCTTAACAAAAGCGGTGAGATGAAGATTGCTTCTCAGCCTTTGGGCTAATTATCAGTTTAGTGTCTGATACGTCCTGTATCAGAGTATAAGATATTAAACGGATTTTAGAGCCAGGGGATGGTTTACTCTGTCCTCCCCACATGTTGGCCTAGAACTGCAGAACCTCCAGGAACAGTGCACCTCCCCCCAACTGGCGGGGGGAGGGGGCCAGGGATATTAAGATGAAAACAGAGTATTCATAGAACAGTTTCTAAGTGTGTGCTCTGTGCCAGACCCATGTGGGGTGGCGTGGACAGGACAAATATGGCTGCTGCCCTGATGAAGATGATGAGCCAGTAGTTAAAAAAGAATGCTAATCGTGTGTTATTTCTACAGTACAAACTCTAAAAACAATCTAAAGAACCAACAATAGATAACGGATAAATAAATTATGATACACTCAATAACATTGTTAAAAATGCCTTTAAAAAACTCCATAATGCTGGGCCTCCTACTCCCACCACCGGAGAGCAGTGATGCCAAAAAAAAAAAACTCCATAATGACATGGAAAATTGCTAGGCAAAAACCCTAAAGGCAAAAATAAAATTATGATTCAAAACCAAATATACAATATTATCCCAATTGCATAATAAACATATATATTCATTTTTTACAGACTAGGGGTAAATATATGAACATTTCAACACAGATAATCTTTGTGTATTTTTCTTTTCTTTTTTTGTGGGCATCACTGCCCCCTGGTGGGAGTAGGAGGCCCAGCCTTGCTCCTAGAGAGCTGCTACTGGATATGAACCGCCAATCCGGTGGGCCGCAGTCCCGCATACAACCACTACGCCACCGGGGTTCAGCCCTGTGTATTTTTCTAAAAGTCCCCAAGCTCAGGCCCTAGCCTTCATTCTACTGTAGTTACTATTATGGGACTTTGAAGCGAAACCTCATCAATCTTTACTTTTTTTTAATGTGTAAAATGGAATAGTACGTCTAGCCTGGACTCGCTCTCAGATGTCAAGTTCGATGACATGCATGTATTTTGTAAGCTGAGAAGCTCTAAACAAATACCAGGTGCTTTAGTTTGCTTAGCACAAAAGGATGATTAGACCTGAAAGGATGAATCCTTTACTTCCGTTTTCCCATTTCTCTTCTCTCTCCTTGAAACAAAACGAAACAAAACTCACTGTCATCAATCTCTTGTGACTCACAGTGCCCTTGAAGACAACCTCCGACCCTGTGAATCATGGAAGGAGCAGAACGCTTCATCTTTCCCCAGAGGAGCAGTGCAGTGGGTTTAAACCACAGTCCGTGCAGTCAGGAGCCCAACTCCTAATGCAGGGGCCTCCAGAGTCCCTGCTTCTCCTCCTCTGATTCCTACTTCACTCCAGGTTCCTTTGGGAACTTGCCCTTGTCTCGCCTGCACTGTGTGCCCCAAGCACTTCCTTTGCCTCTTTTCCACATTTATGCGCACTATATTGAATCCAGATTGAACTTGGCCAGATGTATCTTACTTTCTTGAGTCTTTTAAATTTTTTGAAATCATTTGTGTACTGGATGTAGTCGAGGTAATCTTGAGTTTTTAGGACATTCTGAAACAGTCCTTTCTTCCTCTTTTCCCTCCCACCACATTCTCTTGCCCACCAGATGTATAGATGTTTAAACTGGGCAGCCTCAAAATCAACATTTCTTCAGGAGAACATTCCATAATCTGTCTGATGGATGGCATCTGGAGCCTAAAGATTATTCCCATCACCGCTAAGTTATAAATGGGAACTTTTCTCCAAGGGCATCGCCACTCAACTGTAAGAGTAAACTCCTTGGCAAGGAGAGGAGCACTCACCTGAGGCCTTGTGTGGGACAGTTCCCAGCAAGGGGATGTTGACTGTTGGGTCTGCCATGATACCTTTATCCAAGGAGCGCAAGGACAGGAACTCATAGAAGTATTCTGCCTGCAACAGAAGGCATTGACAATTAGTCTCATGGAAAGGTGGAAACAAGGGAGGGTGAGAAGGCACCTCTCACCTCATCCTCTGTTGGATGGAGTGACGTTTTTCACTCTGAGCACTCTAGAATACGTGAGGTTAAGATAATATGTTGGTATCACTCAGTTGTCTGCTTTCAAACTATAGAATTAGAACATCTGATCCCCTGGAGTCATTAAAAAACACTTAAGCAAAATATCCACAAAAAGTAGCCTTTTAGCTTTAATGTTATTAAAAAAAAAAAAAAGGATGTGGGAAAAAAGTGCTCTCAAGGAAACACCTGATCTCAAAACAATCTTCAACAAACCCTTAGGAAAATTCAGCTCAACTGAAGTAATTCTTTAATGTCTTTCAAATCTGATGCTGGGTTTTCTGATTGGGATTTGGGGAGCTGGACTAAATAGGGGATAATGGAAATAGCAGCTTCCTTATAAGTAGCAAAAGAAAATATTAAAGTTCAGAACCTAATGACCTGACTGTTAGCATTTATTTTCTTGTCTCATTCCCTTTGGAAGATTTATTTTAAAGTCTCAAATTAATTATAGCAAGGAAGACTTAAAGATTTTTAAAAATCACTATTTCAATATGACAGGCTATTAAATTTTATACTGTAAATATTTTCACTTTTCCACTACATCTTTAGTTGAGAAAAAATATTCCTGCTACTTAAAAAACCATGAAATGCTAAAAGTAGTGATACATCCTCTCACTGTATTAGTGCTTATCTGATTCTCAATTGGGTTATTAAAAGCATTCATGAAAACAAAACATACCCAGAAAAACACATAGTACAAATAGCCAAAAGGGAATCCCATTGAATGGATCTGCAGAGATCTGTAGAAACATCCAGAATCTGCATAGATTAATTTTTTAATTAACTATATAAATGTGGGTTCAGAGAAAATATTTTTAAAGAACTTATTATATAGAGTATAAAATCTATCTTCCAACATGGAAGCTATCAGGAGCTACACGATAGGCATTCAAGTAACTTTCTTCTTTTTAATCATACCCTTAATACCAAATGTATGCTGTGCCAAAATAACTATCGATTGCTGTGCAGGATTTCTGCTTCGTAACCATTCTAGAGGGCAGAACAGAGATGCCCCATCGGCTTTCCAAGGCTGTAAATCTTCATGTTCTCCCTCCACTTGGCTGGTGAGTTCAAACCACCAACCTTCCCGTTAACAGTCCACCGCCCTCAGGACTCCTTTTGTACAGTATTGAGAAGTTCATTCATATGCAAATAATAACGAGGGGGAGAGAAGGGAGAACCTATCACAAGGTTGGATATAAAGCCCCACACTCCACTCCGGGGGACAAATAACAGAAAGGTGGGTGAAGGGTGACAATGAACAGTTCAAGACATGAAATAACAATGATGACATATCATTGATCCAGGATTCATGAGGGTGGGAAAAGGTGGGGGAAGGAGGGGATTAAAAAGAGGAGCTGATGAGGGAGAGGAGAGTGGAAAGGGAGGGGAACGATGGGGAGTGGATGCCAAGGACCTAAGTAGAAGGAGGATATTTCGTGAATGATGATGGAAACAAACATACAAATGTGGTCTGCATACAACTGATGTATGTAATGATCATGATAGGAGATGTATGAGCCCCCAATAAAATGATTTAAAAAAAAAAACAAAAGAAAGAGAAGCTGATACCAAGGGCTCAAAGAATTGTTTTAGAACTGTTGATGCCAGCATACGTACAAATGTGCTTACTACTATTAAATGATAGATAGTTTTAAATTTTGTAAGAGTGCCCCAATAAAATGATTTCCTAAAAAAAGAAAAATAATAATCATGCCAAGTGTTAGGTCTCAGCAAGTACAGAGAACACTGTCTGTGTTTGCAGTGAGTTGCAAATACTTGATGGTCTCAGGAGGCCAAAAGGAACTCCTTCGTGGACCAAATGTCCATGGCAGCCCCTCCCCTGAGTGGTAGCACCGTTTCCCCTGCTAGTGGTTCCCTGAGTGAGTTCATAAATCGGTTCATTAGGTGCGCCCCGAATGTCAAGGGCCATCAGTCAGACCCTTTTGCAGGCTTTCCTCTGTCACTTTCCTCCTCTTACCTCATAGAAAATCACTAAGACTCAGCCCTCAGTTCTTCTCACTTCATATTCTGTCATGAAACTCACATTTTCCAATAGATTCCATGGCTTCTTCTGCGGAAATGGCACTCAATTGAACCATTCACGCCATTCAGACCCAAGGATTGCAAGAAGCCTGATGAAGAGGATGCTGTCTGAAAAGGCAGTGCCAGGGGTAATGAATTCCTTCAGAAACAGGAACTTTGTTCCTGCAACTACAGGAGAACCAGAGATATTAAAAGTCTAGGGCGATCTCTGCCATAGACTCCTGTCGATCTGCAAGTTTGCCGTGACTTTTCTACCAGCTGCTTTCCTCTGCACTTCACTGGACCCTGTGTACCACTTTGTTAGCTGGCATTCTGAAAGGATTTAGTGCTGGACGCCCTTGTAATTAATAACTTTGGGATTATTTATATTACCAAGTACAGTTAAAAAGAATAAGCAACAATAATGTTAACAAACACCCATGTAACGTACACCAGGCCCCAAAGACTTATCCTAAACAGTAGCATGAACTGTACATATCAGGGAATGATAGAACGGAGTGGATACCACACAAAGTCTTTGTAACAAAAACATGTCAGTGGCTTTGTTACTTCGAATACCACACAGTGAGAAGTTATCCTGTACTGCCCTTACTTTATCACATTATGAATTAAGGTAGCTTTAATCATATTATGATAATCTGCTTAAAAATTCCATTTGTAAGAACTAATATAATTTTTAAGAGAGAGCATTTACAAGAGACAGTTCAGTTTTAAAAATCTCCTTTTCTCATTAATAAGAAAAAGGATGGCAAATGCCCAAATTAAAACAATGATCATGTAGGACTGATGTGATTCATTTCTTTCCCCCTTTCCAACTTTTTCCATATTACATCCATGCCCTTTATAGCGGAATCAACACATGCTTATTTAAAAGAAAGCATTAACGAGACAGGCGACTTTTAGTTCTGATCTGCTGATGATATTCTTTGGCTTTATTTGTTTGGCTCTCTGATCATAGATGAAAGCTCCTTCTGGAATACATCCCTGTGACCATACTCATGCAACAACTTGATTTAAACCTCTCGCACGTCTCCTTGAAAGTGTGCTTCAAGAAAACAACCCTCAGTATTACGGTAGCTTCTGATCGTCTCTTCCAGATCCTTTTGATGATCTTCAAAGAATGGAGAAATGAAAGCATTTCACTCAGACCCCAGACACAGAACTTCATAGAGGGTCAAGTCTCCTGTTGCTGCTTTGGAGTTTGGTCCACCTCCAGGCCCCCAGTAGGCTGGGAAGTGCAGAATCCATTCTGTTCGGTGGCCGAGAGTGTGAGAAGTCCGGGTCTGACTGACAATAGGATGCACCTGGATTTCGTGAACTTCCCAGAACTGCCAATACTTTAATCTCACCTTACTTGAATCCTATCAGCAAAAGGCACTTGCAAGAGTTAATCTTGTTTGTCTCTCTGGCTGAAGCTAATAAGGATGACTTCATTTCTGATGATCTATTATTTTCTTTATACTTAATATATTCAGGGAAGAAGGTTTGGGTTTTTTCTGTCTTTTCTGCCCGGGAGTTGTTTTCATTGCCTTTTTGGGAATACTAACTAGGAAACCTCATGTACAGGTTCCCTCCATTGTTCTGGACAGAGGGCCGCTGTGAGTTTTCCGATTGCTTGTCTAAGATTTTGTACATCGGGTCAATCTGATGGCACCCAACGCCACCACCACCACCAACAACAACTAGGAAACGACTTTGAAGTGGACGAACACTTGCTCCCTGACCTTAGCAATGAATTCTTTCAGAGTTTTACATTGCTATTGTAAAGAGACCTTCCCAAACTAAAAATCTCATGTAATTATTTCTATAACTACATGGTCATCACCATGAGGTAATGAGGAAATACAAGAGAATCTTCGGAAACACCTCTATCTTTCAGTTCCATTTTGTCCACCAACTTCTCACAGTCCCTTCGAATTCACTCTCTAGCTGTGGCCATGATGTAGACCCCTCACATAAACCGAGGGCTTAAATACTTCCCTGAAAGTCATAGGACATGGCTGATGAAAGAAAAGGTAGATTTATAATGCCATACTCTAACTTTTAGAGAGGACTTTCTGTTTTTACTTCATTTAAAACATAATAAATATTCCTAGACCCGGTTCTCTCCATTGGAAAAACTCATTTGGGACACGAATAAAACCATAAATTCTCTGCCAGCGAGAACACAGAGTTAGCTTTAAAAGCTTGGGGAGAGAGTTTCACAAATTATAGATTTATTACTTAGATAAAAGGAAGTCAGAGCATGAAATGTAATAGGGAAGTGGTATATTAGAGAGCATGAAACTTCTATTAGGAAAAAGTACACTTTGTTTCATTAAATGACACTAGTGGAAACTCAAGGAGAGGCAAGCAAGGTGCTTGCTAGGGAAGCGCATGAAAAGATCGCCTGTATTCACAGAAAGAAGGGGTCTATTCAGGAGAATAATTCACTTCTGAATTAAGCTGCTGAAACATTTTGCTGGCCCGGTTTGCAATATAGTAACTTTTATTTTCAGAGACAAATATAAAAGACACCCAAATATTATCAAGAGAGGAGTGTTGGAGGATATTAAACTTGTTTCCAAGCAACTTGGCGGAGTATCGGGGTTATTCCTTCCAGAACAGATGAAGACATCATTCAAAGAGCCAAATGGAACAACTCACAAGCCCTTCTCTCTGGCACGTTCTTTGGAGTCGACAGGGAGAAAGGAAGCCGAGTTTCATTAATCATTGGGAGGAACAGAGAGAATCCAGAGCTGCTTTTCCACCTTTGAAGTCCTGCGTTTATGGTGTACACTTAATCTAATAAGCACAATAATTACAGGAACTTCTGAGTTAAGAATCAAAGGTTCTTCATAAAACTATGCCCCCTCAGACCTCTTTTCACTTGATATAGCATGATACCCACCTAAGTGTTCATGGAAGAATACCAAAAATATCAAAGGCATCACCTTTTTCTCAAAGAAAACGAGACAGTTATAGACACAAAACATATAGAAAGTGGTCTTAGCCACCTTGTGCTGCCATACCAACAACAAAAGTCACAAGTGGGGGTCTTTTAAAGAAGACGGAAATATTTTCTCACAGACCAGAAGACTTGGAGACTGACATGAGGGCATGGAACAAGACCAGCGGGAGGTATACTTTGGTTTGTTTCAGATTCTAGTCATTACCAAGAATCCTTGGCACTTCTTCACTGGTAGATGAATCTGTTGTGTATAACTCCGCATAGTGCCTTCTCTGTCTCTCTCCCTCTCTCTCTCCTTTCTGTGCATGTGTGTGCATGCATGCATGCATGTGTTTCTTCTTATCTGTCCATGTCTGTTTCCCCTCTTTATAGGACCCCACTCAAAAAGAAGTAGGTTTAGGACCTACCCTACACTGGTGTGACCCTACTGTTTAGAAAAATCTCTATTTCCAAATAAGGTACAGGGGTTTACAGGTACAGGGGTTAGGACTTAAAAGTGTTTTGATGGACACAATTTAACCATAACAGAAACCATAAACTTTATAGTTTATAACTATGCATGGTTCAAATTTTTACAAATAGTATTCATTATACACAGGTCACTGTAATTTAATTCTGACATCACCCTACTATGACAGCAGTCAAGCGAGTGCAGATTAACTGGTAGTGAGTGTGAGAAGCACTGATATCTAAACCCGCTCCTGTGCTCTATAAAAAGGGCAGCACCTAAACCAAAGTCATAGCCACCAAGTCGGTCCTGACTCATAACAACCACGAAGGACAGAGTAGAACTACCTTTGTGGAGTTATGAAACTAACTCTTTATGAGAGTAGAAAGCCTCATCTTTCTCCAACAGAGTGGCTGGTGGTTTCAAACTGCTGACCTTGCAATTAGTAGCCCAAAATGTAACCCACAATGCTACCCCAGATTTCTTAGATCAGTGGTTCTCAACCTTCCTAAGGCTGTGACCCTCTAGTACAGTTCCTCGTGTTGTGGTAACCCCACCACCATAAAATTATTTTTTTTGCTATTTCATAACTGTAATTTTGGTACTGTTATGAATCGGGTGACTTCTGTGAAAAGGGTCATTTGACCCCCCCAAAGGGGCCGTGACCCACAGGTTGAGAGCCATTACCTGAGATAAATGTCAGGAAGTTTATTAATGAAGCAAGAAAGGTTTGAAATAGCTGTTAAAGTCCTAGACAAAAGAAAGAAGCATTAACTATGCTTAAATGAATAATCCAACCTGTGACCATCTAGACCAATAGATATTGGATGATTGCATCATTGTTAGATCTCACATTCTTCCTCAGTTTTCTTGGTCCCCTTTCTACCACATTATGCCATAATCATTCTTCCAACTCAGAAGTCTTGGCTGGGCTCCAGGGACACTCTGCTGTGTCTCTTTCTAACCCACCTGTCATTTCCCTCCCTTTCTTCTGTGACTTTCCTTCTCGCCCCTCAGAGACAATCACTAAGATACAGTCCTGAGTTCCTCATTCACATTTTCTGATAGATGCCATGGCTTCCTCCTAGCAAATCATGTTCAATGGGACCATCCCCACCGTTCTTCCAACGTGAGGACCCCTCTCACCTTCTGCCTCCCGGGCATGCTCCCGAGTATGGCTCCTGGTGTGACGTACGGAGCCCATTGGCTACTGTCGGCTAAAATCGGCTTTCTTGCCTGAGTTACTTATAACTACCTATGGTATTAACATGTCTCCAATAACAAAGCCACTGACCCTCAGAGTCACTGTAGTTGCCTGACTCTATCTCGTCTCCCCATTGTTAATGCAACTTTGTGTTCTCACATTTACACTATTGTGCTCTTAGAAGTATCCTTCTTGCTTGCCTCTAAGGCATATGCCACAATATTATTTTTTAATTATTACTATTTTGGGGGGGGCATTACTGCCCTCTGGTGGGAGTGGGAGGCCCAGCCTTGCTCTTGGAGAGCTGTTGCTGGATTTGAACCACCAAGCCAATGGGCTGCAGTCCCACACTCAACCACTACGCCACCGGGTCTCAGCCCATATGCCACAATATAAGGCAATAAAACACATCAAAATACTATCTTTGAAATACACAGATAAGGTCTTTAAACTATTCCTTGTATTTCACAACCTGGTTCCAATCTTTCTTATCTCTAACAATTCTCCAACAAGAATTCTCTTCTTTTCTGGATGTCTCTCTTCTCTCTCTCTCTCTCTCTCTCTCTCTCTCTCTCTCTCTCTCTCTCTCTCTCCACCCTCCCACCCACCCCCTCCCCGCCATCAATTTGATTTCAATTCATGGTGACCCTATGTGTGTCAAACTGTGCTCCATGGAGTTCTCACAGGCTGATTTTTAGAAACAGGTCACTGGGATTTTCTGAGGTCTGAGTTGCTTGCGTCACTCTTTTCTATATTATTACTAGCATCCCTGGAGCAGATTCTAACTCGGCACTACCCCATATGTTCAGAGCAGAACACCTCCATAAGGTGTTAACACTTCTATAAGGTCTTTAAGGCTGCGACTTGACTATTTGGAAGCAGATTAGTAGTACAAGGACCTTCCGAGTGAGCACAAGTTACCCAGCTGTTGGTTAGTAATCCAGTGCTGCACCACGTGCTCGATCCAGCGACACCGCTACTGAATGCCTGTCCATAGGACTTGAACCAGCTTGGTCTTCAATATCTACTACCCTGGAGTCGACTTACATGGGCACTTTGTGGATTGACATCTCAATTCTGAATGCTGTGTTAAGGATGAGACTCTGTTGTTTTTCAGTACACGCTTGGTGACTCACTCATCATTATGCACAAGGTATTTCATAAGTATTTGCTGCATCAAAGCATCCGGATGTGTGAACCCAAGTGCGTGTTCTACATCACATTGTTGTGGTGAAATGGCATTTGCCTCTGATTCCACTGTTCAACAGCAGTTCTCTATTTTGGCAATGTTAAATTACGTTTATGGGTCAAACACTTTTCTCTCAACTTGCTGTGTGGCCAGTCACCACAGCCCACATAGAGAACAGAGAACACCCCTTTTTTTTTTAATAAAGATCAATCAAGTGAACATTGACATTTGATCCCTAGCCAATCTGTGTATAGTTTGTGACTGTTTTAATTAAGTTTGTTCTGGGACAAAACTTTGGCAACAAGGCTCCTTGCAAGAATGTAAGCAGATAACGGAAACATGGTCTAGTTCAGAAATGCCTGCCCAATGCTCTTGTTTTTTGCTTCCTATTTTCCACTTGATTCTCCAGTCATTTTTACCTTCTATAAACTCTAATGTGTATTTGCAACAACATTGGAAAGCTGTGGGAAAGCAGAATTATTATTATTATTATTATTATTATTATTATTTGCTGGCTTTCTTTTGAAGCTAGCACTAACAAAACAAAATTCAACAGGACTGTCTTAGGCAGAGCCTAAGACATAATTATTTCACTGCTCTTGGCTTAAATTGTTTGAACATGGCTTCAAGAGAGAATATCAATCAGCCTAGATTTTTTTGTTCTAGTCTTTCTTTTTTACACACTAGACTAGACCAAAGTCAGTGGGCTGGGTTGAGGGATTTAGTGGAATATAGTAGTAATACTAAAACGTAAAGTTCAAGTAAACACATCCGAGACCATGAAAGTTTTGTAAACTAAAACTGGCAGACGATCACACAGTTTGGCTTCTCATGAATCTGGAATTTCTAAGACATTTTCCTTTCTTTCCTCCTAGGGTTTGGAATCACCCCTGCTTGTGCAAGCCAGAAACAGACCTGGCTGTCAGACAAATCACTGGCTCTTGTGTAAGGTTCCTAATGATAGAAATTGGGGTACAGTGGTTAAGCACTCCATTGCAAACCGAAAGGTTAGGGGTTCAAGCCTACCAGCAACTCCCATGGGAGAGAATGTGGCTGTCTGATTTCATTAAAATCTACAGCCTTAAGAACCCTATAGGGCAGTCTATCCTATAGGGTTCTCACCCACTACTGTCCAATAGAATTAGCCCAAAAGCTTTCCAAGGCTGTAGATCTTTATGGGAGTAGACAACCTCATTTTTCCCTTCAGAGAGGCTGGTGTGTTTGAACTATTTGCCTTGATGTTAGCAGCCTGTTGCTTAACTCACTGTGCCACCAGGAATCCTTAAGAAGATTGCAATGAATTAGAATTTGATTCACTGGTAGTAGTTTGCAGTTTTATTTGGCGGGGGGAAGGTTGGTTACAGCTAGTTATTTTACATTAAAGTAAGCTAAAATGGGGCAATAAGAAAGTAAAAAAACAAAACATTAGGGAATGGGAACTTTTTTTTTCAGTTCTTCTAAAGAAGTGAAAAAGCAAAGGGTAGAGGCATAAATATAAATAAGGCTCTAGGCTGAGCCCTGGTGGCATAGTGGTTGTGTGCGGGACTGCAGCCCAAAGGGTTGACAGTTCAAATCCAGCAGCAGCTCTCCAGGAGCAAGTCTGGGTTTCCTACTCCCACCTGGGCAGTGATGCCACAAAAAAACAAAAACAAAAACAAACAAATAAGGCTCTAAACTAAAGCCAGACCCCAACCCTTGCATCCCTCTTCCTGTCCCAGGTGCTGACTTTACTACAGATGACCAATCTCCAAGGGGTAGGGTATTGAAGGCAGGTGTGGGGCTCCTATCCAACTCGACTTAGGAATACCATGGAAAGGTCTGTTGCCTTTATCCCTCCATGTTTCCAAAACAACTGTCTTCCTCTGTGGCTGTTGCCAATTGCCCCTGAGCCAACACCAACTCATGGAGATCTCATCGTATATATCACAGTAAGACTTTACTTCACCAGGTTTTCCAGTGGTTAACTTTTCAGAAATAGATGGCCAGACTTTTCTTCCAAGGAACCATGGATGAACTTGAATTTCAAACTTTTTGGTCAGCAACTGACCATATTGCTGATAGGGCCCAGGAACTTTGAGTCCCTTGCCTAATTTTTCCTCATCTCCTGTCATGGATTTGAGTATTTCTTTTTGTAGGGCCTCAGAAGTAGTCACTGGGTATTCACATGCATGGAAAATGAGAACTGACTTAGGAGTTGCTTCTTTTTTTAGAAAAAAAAATCTGAGCATTTCCATCACAGTGTTTATTTTGTACCAGTGTCACAGTCCATCCCCCTCCCAAACTTCACACATTTCAAAGGGCGATCCACTTTGGCACATTGCATTTGTAAGGCTAGAGTGCCAGTGATAATTTTACAAATAAATTTGGAATGTCCCTCCCACCAAAAATGGCAAAAACTGATGTTCTCTTTCCTTCAGAGTTCAGGTAACTATACTGTTTAGTTATTTCCAGTATCATATATTTATTTCATTTTCTTGATAAAAGAAAGTATCTGAAAATGATTAACTGACAAAGAATGTCACCAGATATTCTCAGCTATGGCTTTCAGATTATTTCAGATTGGTTCCTATTTTTCTTAATTTGGGCTTCAGGGAATTTTCTTAAATTCTTTAATATATGTATATACTTTTATTGAATCAACATGGGCGCTATTAACTTATTTCTGTGATATAAAACAAATTTCCTGTTAGCTTAATGTTTTTGATAAATGCATTAAACTACTTTGGGGAAGGTTATAAGAAAGTCCTAATTGGAGTTCTTTGCTCATGTGATTTCAATTTGATTTATCAGAATACTGTGCTTCAAGATGTCCTCCAATAACTAGTTTGTTTTGTTCCTAAGAGCCAGACAGCAAATAAACAAGAACATCAAAAAAGTGTGCAGCTTTTTAATAAAACACATTTCTAAAGTCCAAAATTTAGGGCACTAGCATACTAGCAGATAATTCAAAGAACAGTCATCACTATAGGGTGTGTGTGTGTGTGTGTGTGTGTGTGTGTGTGTATGTGTGTGTGTATTTCACACTTCAGAAAAAGCTATTTATTACCTGTTAATCTTCTGAACTCCTCTGGATATTAGATATTTTGTTACTCCACTCATACATTATAGTGTTTAAGAAAAAAAACTGAAGGAGAGAAATCTTGATGATGAAAATTCATTATCTGAAGACTGATTAACTCTTCCTGGCCAGCTTCAGCCTTATCGTTCTCAGCAATTCTTTAAATATTCTATCTTTCCTTTCTGCTGCACATAGTCACACCAAAGTCATTTCCTTTTTCTACCATCTTCAACTCAATGAATGACAACATCTTACTTACAAAGATACAGATGAACACATTAAAAAATAACAAAAACTCTGTTGCCCCTCCCACATTCACCTACAAGTAGTCTGTCCATACTCAGCCCTATTTCCATCCCTTGGCCCCGAGCCTGACTCCATTAATTATCTCTCCTTTCCTCATGTATATATATTAATGTGATGGTGTGGTTTGAAATCCAAGCCTTTCTCCACAAGGTTATCTCTCTTCTCGCCCATCATTACAATGCTTTAAGAAGAATCTATATTTATGATTCCAATATTCTTGTCTCATTCCTCACCTCATTACAGTATGGCTTTTGCTCCCATCACTATTAAAATCCTAGTCTATATTAGCTTAGAAAGTTGACCGCAGCCTGTTTGCCATGTGTGAGCCTCCTGGTATTTAAAATACCAGTGGCATACTTTCCAGCTGCAGCAGTACATAACATGGTATGACAACTGACAGATGAGTGATGAACTTAGTGCAGTAAGCAAGGCCTGGTGATCTACTTCCAAATATTTGCAAATGAAAACTATATGAATCCCAATAGAATACTGTCTGAAACAGTGTTGAGTGGTGAGACCCAAAGAATGAAAGACAAGACAATAACTGCAACAATAGATTCCAATGTGGAGATAATGTAGGACTGGGTAAGTTGTGTTATATTGCACGCTGGATAACCACAAGTCTGTGCCAACCTGACACCAGCTAACAATTTAAATCTACTACTCCTTTGTCAGTTTGTCACGCTGTGGTGATTTGTGTGTTGTTGTGATCCTGGAAGTTAGGTCACTGGTATGTCAAATACCAGCAGAGTCAGCCAAATAAATATGATTCAGCAGAGCTCCCAGACAAAGAACAGAACTACAAAGAAGAACCAGATTCTCCATAGCTGAGGAACATGCAGTGGAACATGATGAAATTCTGAACACTTCATGAATAGCAGTAGAAAATTGTCAGAGAGTGTGCCAAAAGATGAGCATCTCAGGTTGGAAGTCCCTCAAAATATGACTGAGGAAGAGCAGAGTTCATCATAATGATGTGGAAGGAGTAAAGCCTTTGGGACCTTCCTTTACTGATGGGTCATAACTTAAACTGGGAACAAACAGCTGCAGACATTAATACTGTAACCTGGGATGTACAAAACAGGAATCTATGAAAATCGGAAGTCATTAAAAATGTAATGGATCACATAAGGATTTACCAATATTGGGAATTTTGAACCAGAAAATCATATAGTTTTGTATGCCAGGAATGACAAACACAAAAGGAATGGCATCACATTCATCAACCAAAAGGTCTACCATGAAGTGTGATAGAATATTATCTACAAAATGCAAAGAAATCAAGTCAACAAAGCTATTATTCAAATGTATGCCCTAACTACTAAAGCTAGTGATGAGGAAATTGAAGAATTTTACCAAGGTAATCAGTCTGAAATTGCTCAAATATACAATCAAGGTGCAGTATAATTACTAGTGAATGGGACACAAAAGTTGAAAACAAAGAGGAAGAAATAGTCATTAGAAAACATGATCTTGGTGATCGAAATGGAGCTGGACATAGAATTTTTCAAGACCAATGGCTTCTTCATAGCAAACACCTTTTTTTCAGCAACACAAATGGCAGCCATGCACATGGACTTCTCCAGATGGAATGCACAGATATAAAATCGACTACATTTGTGAGAAAATGCCATGGAGAAGCTCAATATCAGCAGCTAAAAGGAGGCCAGGGGCCAACTGTGAAACAGACTAACAATTGTGCATATGTGAGTTTAGGTTGAAGATGAAGGAATTTGTAAAAAGTCAACGAGAGCCAAAATTTGACATAGACCTTCAATACAAGAACACTTTGTTCTAACAAATCGGCATTCTGAGATGCTCACCCTCCCAACAGAATTGGTGAAGACAAAATGAGTGCATAAGCAAATATGGTGATGGATGTGATGGTGCCCAGCTATTAAAAGATAGAGCATCTGGGTCCTAAAGGCTTGAAGTTTTAAAAGGAGCCATTCAACAGAGAAGCAACAAGTCGACATGGAAGAAGCACACAGGTTGTGTGATCATGAGGAGTCATCCGGACCACGTAATAGGCATCAGAAGACACATAACAAACAAAAACATTGTGGAGAATGAGGTGGGGAGGAGTAGAGACCCAAAGACCATCTGCAGAGGGGCAACAGGGAAGACATGAGTCAACCAGGGTACAGTAAAGCACCAATTAAACATATATTCCTCTGGTCCTTTGAGACTTCCTCACCCCTCACTATCATGACCCCTGTACTGCTTCTCAATTCAGACTAGACCGGAACATGTACACAGGTACAGAAAAAAAATGGGGGCTCATGACCCACAGAATGGGTGGGAATAGTGATACTATAAGGGTAGGGAGGAAGAGGGGAAGGGGAAGCAAGAAAGGGGGAATCAATCACAACGATCGACACATAACCATACACCCCTCTCCAGGGGGAAAGGACAGAAAACATGGGGGAAGGGAGAGAGCGGTCTGTGTAAGATATGAAAATAACAATAATTTACAAAGTAATCTACCAAGGGGATATGAATGGGGGGAAGCGGGAAGGGGAGAGAAAATGAGGAGCTGATACCAAGGGCTAAATAGAAAGGAAATGGCTAGAAATGAATGAAAGCAACAGATGTATAAACATGCCCGAGGCAATCAATGTATGTATTGTAACAAGAGATTTAGGAGTTCCCAATAAAATGATAAAAAAGACACCCTGTATGTACAGGGTTGCTATAGTCATAATGGACTCAGTAGCGTGGGTATGGGCATATAATGGGTATGGGGTATAAATGCTTATATATAAGTAAACATATAACTAGATTTTTAATTTAAAAATATCTATGACCTAGAGTATATTCTGCTTGAATTTTGAGAACATCTCAAGAATAGATTTGAGGGACTGAGCCCCGGTGGCGTAGTGGTTGTGCGCGAGACTGCGGCCCACTGGGATGGAGGTTCAATTCCAGCTGCATGGAGCAAAGGCTGGGCCTCCTACTCCCACCATCTGAGGGCAGTGATGCCCCCACCAAAAAAAACAAACAAACAAAATAGATGGAAGGAACACACAGAATCACCATACCAAAAAGCACTAGTCAATGCTGACCCATTTCAAGAGGTAGTAGATAAGCAAAAAAACAATGAATGGTACTGAAGGAATAAGTTCAAGCTACATTGAAGGCATTTACCAAAAGCAAGGCCCAGGACTTAACAGACTACTGGTTGAAATGTTTCAACAAGCCAATGAAGCACTGGAAGCAGTAGTCACTCATCTGACAAAACATTTGGAAGAAAGTTATTTGGCCAACCGACTAGAAGAGATCTATATTTGGACCCATTTCAAAGAAAGGTAGCCCGACAAACCACAAATTATAGAACAATATCATTGATAGAACATGCAAGTAAAATCTTTGCTGAAGATCATTAAACAATGGTTGCAGCAGTTCCTTAACAGGAAGTTGCCAGAAATTCAGGCCAAATTCGGAAGAGGATGTGGGACAAGCGATACCATTGCTGTCAGATGGATCTTGGCTCAAAGCAGAGAATGCCAGTAAGATGTTTACTTGTACTTTATTGACTAGGTCAAGTCATTTGACTCTGTGCATCATCACAAACTATGAATAGCCTCAAGAAGAAGGAAATTACAGAGCACTTCATTATGCTCATTCAGAACTTGTACATGAATTAAAAAGCAACTGTTTTAACTGAACATGGAACAGGGAATGATGCATGGTGTGCTTCAGAGTTGTATCCTCTCATCATACTTATTGATCTGTATGCTGAGCAAATAATCTGAGAGGCTGGGCTACATGAAGAACATGGTATCAGGATTGCAGCTATACAACCTTGCTTCTTGAAAGTGAAGACTCGAAGCACTTGCTGAAGATCAAGAATTGAAGCTTTCAATAGAGATTACAGCTTAATATAAGGAAAACAAAAACTCTCACAAGTGGACCAATAGGTAACATGATCAAAGGAGAAAAGATTGAAGCTGTCATGGACTTTGTCTTGGTTGGATCAACAATCAATGTTTAGGGAATGTTCAAGAGATCAAATGCTGCATTGCACTGGGTAAATCTGCTGCACGACTCCTTTTTAAAGTATTGAAACACAAAGATGTTACTTTGAGGACTAAAGTACGCTTGACCCAAGCTATGATATTTTCAATTGCTCATGTGTGTGGAAATTGGACCTTGTATAGGGAAGAGCAAAGAAAAGGCAATGCATTTGAAGTATGATGATTTTGAAGAATTTTGAAAGTACTTTGGACTGCCAAAAGAACAAACAAAGCTTTCTTAAAAGAAGTACATCTAAATTGATACACAGAGGAACTAAAAACACTGGGAATCCAGCACAGATGAACCCTTCAGGACCAGTGAATGAGAGTGCCAATACTGGAGGATGAAGGGAAGGTGGAGTAGAAAGGGGGAACCAATTACAAGGATCTACATACCTACATGTTCATGACCTCCGCATTTTTTAACTCCATTTCTCATCACTTTTCTATGCTCTAGATTCATATTGGCCACTATCCACTAGACATGTCTTTGGACTTAACATATTTGAGCTAAACTCACTATCTTCTCAGTAAATTACTTACTTTTATTTCTAACACCACATAGAACAGATTAGCCAAGAGATAATCTTGGCAGTTTTTCTAGATGCCCAACTTCCCTCTTACCAGCCTTCTCCACAAACTCTCAATGATTTCTCAAAACCATATCCTCCTTTCTCTACAACTTGCAAAATTCAGAGGCTCATACTTTTTTCACCTATGCTCCTGTGATTGTCCCCTAGTCCATTGCCCCTCCACTTCTCCCCTCTGGTTTACACTACCATTAATTTTTTTATTTCTTCATGCCAGCTGGGCCACATCTCTCCCCCACTTAAATCCCTTAAGTCATTTTTAATACAAGGAAGACTGTAGCCTGGATAATTATTCCAGTTTCTTCTCCCACATCTCCCCTTACAGTCTATGACCCACCCAGCCTCAGGGAGCTTGAGTACATTGAACCACCCTGATCTCTCATGAGCATACTATTCTCTTGTTCTGGAATGTCCACTCCCTTTTTTTCCCGTCTACCAGGAAAATATCTTTTGCTTTTTTCATGTATGACATTCTAGATGTCACCATACATGTCTTCGTTCAGCCTTTATCCCCAGTCATTAATATTCAGTGACTCAAATATATTCTTGAGTTGGTCTCTAAATTCAGGTGGGATAAACTCAAGGTAATATTTTGGCCCTTGTGAATTTGTTATAATTTTCTTCAATCTTGAATCTGAACTTGTATATAAACAATTGATAGTCTATTTCACAGTCAGTCCCTGGCCTTGTTTTGAGTGATGATACTGAATTTCAACATTGTCTCTTATCACAGAAGTAGTCATCTCATTCCTGTGTTTTCTCTCAGGTGAAGTCCACCTGCATAGTCACTGTTTATGTAGTTGAAAAAAAGATATTTGCAGTGAAGAAGTAATTGGTCTTGTAAAATTCTTTAATGTGATCTCCAGCTTTGTTCCTACACCAGAGTCATATTTTCTAATTACTGATCCTTCCCCTTTGTTTAAAACCTTTACATTTCACTCAACAACAAGTTTCAATGCATTTTCATTGTATGTTTGATTGATTTCACACTAGAGAAGTTGCTAAAATACTTGACTTTCTTCATCATTGGTTAAATTTAAACACTATTGTAATAACTGATATTTCTTGGAAGTGTTTAGATATTATCCATCACATACAAAATGTATTTCAAGATAGATTTTGAAATGTTCTTGAACATTTGTAAGTGATGAATGTGATTCATAGTGATGAATGTCAACACTATTCATCTTGAATTTGTCATTTTCATCATAATAAATAGTATGCTTATCTAATTTGAGATTGCCAATTTCAATCACTAATGCCTCATATATCGATTTTGGGGCATTCCATTTCATTTTTTATGACTTCCAATTTTCCTGGATTCATATTTTGTATATTCCATGTTCATATCATGGATGGACATTGGCAGTTGCTTCTTCTCATTTTGTTTTGTGCTCCATCTACACATGAAGTTCCCCAAACTTTTGCTCCATGCGCATCATTAAGGTTGACTTTCCTGTGAGGAGGCAGCTCTTCTGCAGTTGTAAGAGGAGTGCCTTCACCCAAGGACTCAGCTTCTGGCACACTCTATCAGATAGTGTTCTGCTGCTGTTCAGAAGGTTCTTGGGAGCTACTCCCTGAGAAGTAGATCACCTACTACTTCTCCTTAGTCTGCCCTTCTTCTGGAAGCTCCACTGAAACCTGTTCACCAGGGATGACCCTGCTGGGATGTGACATCACTTCCAGTGTCACAGCAACACACAAGCTACCACCCTATGGTTAACTGGTTATTAAAATCTTTATTGACAAAAATGTCAAACTAGAAAGTACTGTCTCAACATAGTCTCCATCTACCTGCCCCCCGCACCCCGCACCCCGCATCACTGCCCAGGTGGGAGTAGGAAGCCCAGCCTTGTTCCTGGAGAGCTGCTGCTTGGATTTGAACCGTCAGCCCTGTGGGCCGCAGTCCCGCACACAACCACCGCACCACCAGGACTCATCTCATAGCCTCCAACTTATGATGGTGATATTTCCTCTCTGAGTTGGCTCCATGGCAATGAGGTTGTTTCTTTCCTTTTCTATTCGAACCCCTCCCTGAAGAATTCTGAATTCTTTAATCTATACCATGCCAAAAGAACAGTTCTGGCATCTATGAGAAATTCAAATTGTGTTCCTTTTAAATGCTCTTTAAGTTTAGGGGCCCCCAATAGAGATCTCATGGGGCAAGATCATGGATGGTATAAGATTTTGCCCCCCAAATTCTCACAGAATAACCTTTTGATGCCCTAAAAGAATGAACAGGTGCATTGTCATTTTAGGGGGGAAACTCCTTGGTGAAACTTCCCTGGCCTATTTCTTACTAAGGCAGATTTCAATATGACTAACACTTTTTTTCATAATGAGTACCAAGTTTGTCCTGTGACCTTCAAGAAAATCTATCAAGATGACACCTTTGCAATGCCAAAAACTCACCATTACCTTCTCAGCTGACTGCTTGGCCTTGAAGTGAACTGGTCCAGCAGATCTCCTCAGAACCCATTTTTTTGATTGCCTTGTTAAGACCCTAAGAAGACTAAGAGTTCTCAAATATGGGTTATGAGTGGGGCTGCTAACACAAAGTGTGCAAACCACCACATACTCTGTGAGAAAAAGATGTCTTTCTGTTCTCAAAAAGATTTGCAGCCTTGGGACCCCACAGGGGCACTTCTACACTGTCCTCTAGGGTCCCTCTGAATCAGAATCAACTGAATGGGAGTGAGCTTGAGTCTCCATAAGACCAATATATGTCTATTACTGAGAGAACTTATCTGCAGCTTTCCTCTGGCCACAGAGACATACTTAAACATATTTTGTGTGGTTGAAACCGGAGCATGTATGAACTAGAATCTTAATAGTGATACTTTCTGACCCACCTTAGTAGCACATTTGTGAGATAGTTGAAAATTTTAACACTGAGAGAATGTTTGACATATTCGGGAATTAATGTAAGAGTTTTGAGGTTATAGTCTTTTTAAAGTTCTTATTCTTTAGAGATTCAGTGTAATATTTATGGATGAAATGATAAGATGTCTGGGATCTGTTTCAAAATAATAGAAAAGTGGGGAGTGCATGGGGATTATAAATGAGAAAAAGCTGGCTGTGAGTTAGTACTTCTTGAATTGGAGGATGAATAAATGGGGCTCATTTTTCTATTCTGTCTACACTTGTGTGTGCTTTAAAATTTCCATAATAAAAAGCTTTTTGTTTGAAGAAAGTCATATTGGCATCTTTACTACATGAATAAACCTCAATTTATAGAAAATAGTACATTTTCAAGTTTTTATATGTGTTCATTTTTTATGTATTTACCAACACATATTCACCCACTTCTATCAAAATATGCACTTTTAAAATGACAAATGAAGGATATAGTATGCTAAGAATAAAGCATTGGTTTAAGGCAGAAGTATTTATTGCCTGAATCACCTAACCCAGTATTGGTCAAGGTAGGAGTTAACAGAAGCCGTTAGCCTAGCTTTTGAAAAACTTTGATAATGCTGCAATTTGCCTGAAATTTAAGTCCCTGGGTGTGCTCAGTTGCTGCTGAAAGGTTGGGGGTCCAAGTCTGCCCAGAAATGCCTTGAAACAAAAGTCCAGGAAACCCCTTAGAAAAGTCAGCCATTCTGACCAGACAGAAGCCAAAGGTGGCCAGAATCCATGGCTACTGGACTAAATATTTGAGGTCGCACCCCATGTGAACACCCATGGCCACAACTATCCAGCTAAGAGCCCAGACGGGAGAGCTTCTGGACTGCCCACTGCATTGGAACAGAACTCTCCTTCCCTCCCTCATTCTCGCTGTTCTTGCCCTTTTGTTTTTGACTTGGCACTGATACGTGTGAATGCCTGTTGGAATAACTCGGTTAAAAGACTGAAAAAAAAAAAGGAAAAAAACACTATGGAGCACAATTCCACACTGACTCACAGCAACTGTTACCTGTACTTAAGGAAATAAGAGAATGTGCTTCTGATTAAACTGAATGCAATCTCTTATCCCATACATTTGTATTACCATTTGAATTAAACAGAAGTAAAACACATCCCAAGTGAAATACCTCTGTGATTAAATTTCTCAAAACATGCTTGAGATTCCAAGATCTTGCCTTTATTCTAGGGGTCAGCTCCAGTTAATAACCTTGATCACGGCAAAGCTTTCATTAAAAACATAACAACAACAACAACAACAACAAAACCACATTTTCCCCAATTAAAAGACAGAAGACTATGTCTTTCTGTTGAGCTGATCTTTCTTTAATCCACTCAGTAAGTATTCACAGGACAGGGTAGAACTTTCCCCTGAATTTCCCAAACTATACCTATTTGGGGAGTAGAGAGTCCTGTCTTTCTCCCCACAAGTACCTAGTGGTTTCAAACTGCTGACCCTGTGGTTAGCAGCCCATTGCATAAGCATTATACCACCAGGGCTCCAACTTACCCTTTAGTGGTTTGTAAATTTTCCCACTCTCTAAAACTACTAAACCAATACCTACCCAGAATAATTTCTTATTAATGAATGGATTGTTACAAGAGCTGTTTAAGAGCCCCCCCAATAAAATGATCTTTTAAAAAAAGGACAATTTCTTCACCTTCACCTGCAGCACCTGTATCTTTTAAATAATTGAAAATGCTTCAAGCCTTTTCTTCCATTAACCCAACTGCCCATTGGCATTCAAGTCAATTCTGACTCAGAATGACCCAAAAAGGGTTCCCAGGGCTTTACTGGAGCAGATAGCAGTATCTGGGAGTTTGGAACCACTGATTCTGAAGCTAGCAGGTCAATGCTTACCTGACAGCTCCATGAAGGCTTCTTCTCTTGTACTGAAAACCAAAACCAAACTCAAAGCCGTTGAGTGATACCAAAGACCCTGACAGTTTCCAAGATTGTATATCTTCTCGGAAATAGAAAGCCCCATCTTTCCCCTGAGGTTTTGAGCTCTTTACCTTCTAGTTAGCAATTCAAATGGGAACCATTATACAGCAGAGCTCCTTAGAGACTAGAATAAAGAGGTATCAAACGGTGTGGGTATGCATTGCATAGACCAGTGCTTCTCAACCACCCTTCCATGCAGTTCCTCATGTTGTAGCGACCCCCAACCATAAAACTATTTTCACTGCTGCTTCATCACTGTCATCTTGCTATTGTTTATCAATTGGGCAACCCCTGTAAAAAGATCATTCAACCCCAAAGAGGTCAGGGTCAGGACCCACGGGTTAAGAACCGCTGCAGTAGAAGGATTTGTGAATGTCAATGCCCCCAGGGTGGAGTCAACCTGACATATGGCACTCCACCTGAGAAACACTGGGGTAGGGCAGGCACAGAGCACTCCCCTGCCTGTTCTGGGAAGGCGCTTTTAAAAGATCCGCTCTGAACCTGAACTAGAACCCAAGGAAACCCTGTCAGGACTGAGTGTTCGCCTTTTGTTCTCCTTTCCATGTCCCCCACCCCAACCCGAGCCTCTCAACCCAAGGGTGACGTGGGAGAAGAATCAACCGATTGGTCTTCCTGGCCACAGCTGAGATCCAGGAGAGAGCCTCGACTTGGAATAAAGTGCAGAATGCGATGAGACCAACGGCGATTTTAAGGACCGAAATGAGAATAATCTTGGTACTCAAGGAATCAGAGGTTAGTTTATTGCCTCCGGGGGACTAGAGAAACGCCAGCTTCCCTCTGAGGATTCAGCCATAAGCCCAGGGTGCACGTGTGTGTCGGACGGCAGGGAGGGCTGAGCGGTTGCCCCCGTGGCATTTTGCTCGCAGACTGACATCGTTTTCAGCGAGTGATGTGAAGGGCCAAGGAGGGGCAGCCACGCTCACAGGCTGCCTTTGCCATCCCCTGAAGTCCTGCTGGAGGAGGAGGGCACATCGGAAGCCTCGTCCCCACGCCCGCCTGACCCTGCCCTTGCCCTATTAATTGTTGCCTTTGTTAATACTATTAATTTCCATTGCTGAGAATTCTTTGCTGGACACGTTTTAGCACTTGCACCTCCCATCACTGCTAAGCCTCATTAATGCCAAATCGCTCTCTGCCGAAAGCACAGTGAGTGACAGTTGAGGCGTACAGACACTGCACAGTTAAACGGTGATGCGAACAGACACCACGGCTCGTCGAGCAGGCTCATTGAAAGGGGGGAAAGGCACATGAAAGCAGAATCAACTGTCATCTTTTAGTGATGACTGTTGGTCTGATGAGATGAGCGAAAGTTCAGGCACGTGGAGAGGGTGATTTGGCTCCCGGATGGTCTGGAACATCATTAACTCTTAGGGGCCGATCCTGGCCCCGGTTCAAACTTGGAAGCCTTTGTTCTCAGGGCTCAGAGGATGGCTTTGAAGTTCAGGATAAAGCTCTTCTAACACACCATTACCAAAGAATAACCTTTTGATTATGATCTCATGAAAGTATAATCAATAACTTACATAAGTTAAAACCATGGCAAACAGTGACGGTCCTGTAATTGGACCTTTATGAATTCCATATGTTACAATCTCTGTGTTCACTCGCAGTCTTGCATAATACATAGAGCTCTTCCCCAAACATCGTCGTTGAACTTTCTTAAAAGGCTATGAAACTTTTCACAGCTACTGTCAGCCTTGAACTCTGCAGGCCCCTAAGCTTGGGTGTGGGTACCTAAAAGGGAAGGAATCTTAGAAAGCTTGAAAGAATAAAAATGCATTTCCCCAAAGTCCAATGAACAATTATTTGTGTAAAGCAATTTACTCAAAGTCAGTCATTTTCTCCCTAATTGCATGTCCTCTGTGCTTTTAAAAAAATATCATTGGAAAAAGTCTTTCCCAACAAATCACTGTTAAGCACTAAAGTGCAAATAGGTTGGTTTAGCAAGGGTCTGTTCTTGTGTAGGCATCCCAGGGTTGAGCAAGAAGAAATTGAGTTCAATTGCTAACCAAAAAAATTGAAGGTTTGAGTCTACCCAGAGTTGCCTCGGAAGAAAGGCCTAGTGGTCCACTTTGGAACAACTTGCTATGAAAAACACCAGGAGGTGTAGTTCTGTTCTGACATGCATGGCGTTCACGTGAATTGGAATCAACTCAATAGCAACTCTTTTACTCTCATGAACAGTTCTTATATGACTGGGACCAACCTGCATACACTAGGATTTATATATTTGTTCTGTCTCTTTTTGTCCGCTTGGTTGGGTGGTTGATTAAGCTTACTCATACTTTCATTAAATTTAAAATGAGGGTATGTATCACAGGTTAATTTGCCTTTGGCTTGGAAAGAAAGGCAATGAGCAGGCAAGAAATGATTTGGGAAGAGTGGTAACTAACCCATGGCCATAGCAGGGAAAAAAAAAATGAGGGGACCTTTCTGACATACCTAAGGGGACATGAGTAAATCTGGCTTAAGGAACACTAAATGGCAGAATAGAGGTGTTTAAAAATTAGTCTTACCTTTTGGAACTAAAAATCAGATTGTTAAAGACAGATGGGAATACCAAACTAATAAGAGGAATAAAGAGGAGACACATGCAATAAGTCGTTTGGGTATCTTGGTCTCCTACCACTGAGAGTACCCCAACTCATCTCGGTTCTCCAGAGCAGAGAAGACCTGCCCCGGAGAGTTCCCAAGGCTGTATATCTTGATAGAAGCAGACAGTTCCATGAGTCTCCCACCGGGCCCCTGGTGGGTCCCCCTTAAGACCGCTTTGTCAGCAGAGAACACTCACCGTGGCACCTCTTGCCCCCCTACAATAACGACCATTCCCTTTCTGCCCAGGCAACAGGATTTGATTATGTTGCCTATTTCTATAGTATTCCCCCCCCTATCTTTATGGAACGGATTTGAAGGTTGGCAAAAACTAACTTTCAGGGTAAAAAATGTATCCATAGATTCCTTAGTTCAAATCCCACTGCCACTGTAAGTATTCTTTGTGACTCTGTACCACCTCCGTTTGTCAATGTGTTACCAGCTTTCCATAGTTCTAATGACTGCATTCGTTAAATCAAAATTTTATATCTGATTCCCTTACCTCTTTTATTTCCTTAAAATTACTAAAGGCAGAGACTACAATTATCTTCCATTCTATTGTTAATTCATACAGTTGTGTTTAACATACATGATTTCTAATGTCTCACCAGTATATCTGGGATGGGGGGGGGGGAGCACTGTGAAAGACTAGTAACAAGAAAGAGTAGTAGGACCAGGTTCTCACATTTTCCATCTGATTGTCATTTCTTTATAAGCAAATGGCAACCTGGTCTTAGTCTTCAGTTGTGAAAGAAGGATAGCAGCTGATATAAAGAAGAAAAAGCACAGAGCAATGGGGAAAAGAAGGATGCACTCAATCCAGCCAGGCTAACATCACCTGAATCATCCTTTGTGGGGGTGAGGGCCCTGAAAGGTTCTGATAACGAAATGCCTCGTAAGCACTTGAAAGAAAGGGAAGGCTCTGGGGATTATAGACCAGTCAGCCTCAGTGCCTAGAAAGCATCTAGACCTCAGCATGAAGGGAAAGAAGCAAACAGTGGCAGATTAACCTAGTCTCCTTCCTCCAACCACAGGGTAGGAAGCAATAGATGCCTACTATTCCACAGCCACTAGTGGATTGACAACCAACATTCAAGGAAGCAACAGTCAGGAAATCAAATGGCAGACTGCCATGGGCAAATCTGTTGCAAAAGATCATTGAAGTGTTGAGGAGCAAGGCTGTCACTTTGAAGTCTATGATGCACTTAACCCAAACCATGGCATTTACAATCACCTCGTCTGATGTGTAAATTGGGCAACGAGTAAGGAGACTGCAGAAGAATTGATGCCTTTGAATTATGGTGTTGGGGGAGATTACTGGAAGTGCCTTGGACTGCCAGAAGAACAACAAATCTGTCTTGGAAGTAGGGCCAGTATATTTCTTCGAACAAGGATGGCAAGACTTGGTCTCACACACATTCGACATGAGGAGAGACCAGTTCTGAGAAAAAGAATATCACACTTGGTAAAGTGGAGGGTCCTTGAAAAAGAGGTTGTCTCTCTTACAGAGAGGGGTTGCAGGGAGGAGATGAGGCAGTCAAAATACAGTGTAATAACAATGACATATGTAACTTTCCTCTAGTTCTCAAGTGGTCCCTCTCACCACTATTGTAAGCCCAATTCTACCAGACAAATCCAGCTAGAACAGGGAATGTACACAGGAGTCAGAAACATGGGAATTTGGGATAGATGATCCCTCAGGACCAGTGGTGGGAGTAGTGATACTGGGAGGGTGGAAGGATGATGGAATAGAAAGGACAACCAATTTCAGGAATTTACATATAACCTGCTCTCTGGGGCACAGACAACAGGGAAGTGAGTGAAGGGGCACATTGGACAGCCTACAATATGAAAAAAATAATAGCAATTTGTAAATTATTAAGGATTCGTGGGGGAGGGGGAGGGGGAAGGGAAATATGCGAAGCTGGTACTGGGGGCCTAAGTGGAGGGAGGATGTTTTGAGAGTGATGATGGCAACAAGTGTGCAAATGTGACCTGCACATAATTGATGTATCTATGGATTGTGACTGGAGTTGTATGAGCCCCCAATAAAATGATTCATTAAAAAAAGGAGGGAGGGGAAAAGAGGAGCTAATACCAAGGGCTCAAGTCAAAAATATTTGGAAGTGAATATGGCAATATGTGTACAAATAGGCTTGA
>PVJH01025318.1:0-31747 GCA_004026705.1 Nesogale talazaci
TCTATCCAGCCAAACTATCTATCAAAATTGATAGAGAATTGAGAGTTTTCCCGAACAAGGAAAATCTCAAAGAATATATCAAAAGGAACCAGCCCTGCAAAAGATCCTCAGCGACCCAGGAGAAAAAACAACAATCACCAAGCACATGCAAGAGACATCAAACAGAACTCCAGTCAGAGACCACCAAAGGGAAAACAGTGCCCAAGATAACTCTGATTCAGTGTTGGAAAGAAGGAAAGAATGAATCACAAAAACACGTAGACACATGCACAGGAAAAAAATGGAGGTAGGGAAACACCCAACACAAGAAAAATAAAATGACATCACAGAGTGCACAGATGGATGTAATCAATTGAATGAACTCAGGTCTTAAGAGACAGAGATTAGCAGACTGGCTTAGAAAATAAAATCCCTAGATCTGCTGCCTACAGGAGACACACCTTAAGATCACAGGCAAAAACAGGCTAAGAAACAAAGGCTGAAGAAAAACATACCAAGTAAACAGCAATTCAAAAAAGTCAGGTGTAGCAGTCCTAATCTCTGGTAAAATTGATGTCAAAGTGCAAACCATAAAAAAGAGAGAAGGAAGGACACTATGTAACACTCAAGGGAATGATAGAAAAAGAACCACTAAATATTCTAAACATTTACTCTCCTAATAAGTGTCCAGTGGAATAGGTGAATCAAATGCCACAAAAGATGAAAGAAGAAATCATAGCATCAACAATTATAGTAGGTGACATCAATACACCACTCTCTGAGAAAGATAGATCACTGGGAAAGAAACTCAACAAGGAGGCTAAAAATCTAAACACTATAAATAATCTATTTGACCTGAAAGATATCTAGAGAGCTCTCCACTCAGCTACAAAAAAAATTCACATTCTTTTCATGCCCACATAGCACCTATTCAAAGATAAATCACGTTAGGGCATAAATTGAATCTGCATAAATTTTAACACATTGATATGATACAGACCTCTCTGTCTGGCCACTGTGCCATAAGATTGGAAATCAACAAAAGGAAGCTAAAGAAAATAACAGTAAACAATTGGAGACAAATAACTCCCTATTGCAAAAGGAGTGTGTACTGGCTCAGAAGAGAGATGAAATTAGGAAATTTCTAGAAGCCAATGAGAATCAGAGCATGGCATACTAAAACCTATCGGACACAGCAAAGGGAGTCACCAAAGAAGTTTCATAGCAATACATGCACACATAAAAAATGAGGAGAGACTTATGACTGGTGGACTGACACAAAACCTACAGCAACTGGAGCAAAGTCAACAAATTAATCCAACTAATAGCAAAAGAAATGAAATAATAAAAAATAGGTCTGAGATTCATGAGAGGGAAAATAAGATAATGATGAAAAAACTGATGCAGCTAAAAGTTAGTTCTTTGAAAGTATAAATTGAATTGACAAACTTTCATGAATTTAACCAAAGAAAGGAAGGAATACATTACAATAGCAAGGAAGAGGGATGAAAGAGGGGACATTACAACAGACCCTAGAGACATCAAAAGGATAATTACACAGTACTGTGAAGAACTGTACTCCAATGAATCCAGCAACTTGGAAGACATGGCCAAATTCTAGGGAAAACAATCCCTCTGTAGACTATCTCTGATGGCTATAACAACAAATCCATATCAATAGAAGAAATAGACAAAGTTATCAAGGGATTACCAATAAAAAAATACTCTCGGCCAGTTGGGTTTACTGGAGAATTCTATCAAGCATTTAGGAGAGAATTTACACCAACCCTATACAAACTCTTCCAAAACATAGAAAGAGATAGTAAACTCCCAAATTCCTTTTTTGAAGCTTATATAATGCTGACACCTAGCTAGACAAGGATCCCACAAGAATCAAGAACTGCAAACCAATTTCCCTAATGAATAGCTATACAAAAATCCTTAACAAAACACTAGCCAATAGAATACAAAAGTATAAAAAACAAATAATTCACTTTGACCAAGTAGGATTCATACAAGGGATACAAGGATGGTTCAACACACAAAAGACCATTAGTATCATTCACCATATTCACAAGAAAAACTATAAGAACCACATTATAATATCGATAGATGCAGAAAAACATTTGACAACACACAACACCAATTCTTGTTTAAGACACTTGAGAAGATAAGAATGGAAGGAAAATTCCTCAATATAAAACAAGAAATATATGAAAAGGAAATAGCCAACGTAGTGGTCAATGGAGAAAAGATTAACACAATGCCAATGAAAAAATGTCCAGAACAAGGATGTCCCTTGTCCCCACTTTTAATATCATACTGGGGGTTTTAGCTAACAGCATAAGGCAAAAGAAAAAAAAAGAAATCAAAGGTATTCACCTGGGGAAGGAAGAGGTAAACCTATCATTATTTACAGTTGATGAGCTTTTATATGTGGAAAATCCCAAAAGTTCCACAAGGGGAGTACTGGAAGCAAAAGAGGAGTATGGCAGAGTGGCAGGATACAAGATCGACAAACAGGAATCTATCAGATTGCTATACAAATTGGATAAGACCACAGAAGAGATTAGAATTGCTTCACAATACCCAAACACAAATTGAAATATCTAGGGTTATAACTGACTAAAAGAACAAAAGATCTATATGAGAAAAACTACAGAACACTATTACAAGAAACCATGAGTGGTCTCAACAAATGGAAGAATATCCCATGATCATGGATCAGAAGACTCAGAATAGTAAAGATGTTGATTCTACCCAAGGCACTATATAAGTTTAATGTAATTCTGATACAATTACCCTCCTTTTTCTTCAAAGGTATGAAAAAAATGATTACCAACTTCATATGGAGAGGGAAGAAGCCCAGAATTAGCAAAGAACTCTTCAAGAAGGATACAGTGGGAGGGCTTGCTATGCCTGACTTTAACACATACTATATAGCCACAGTGGTCAAAACTACATGGTATTGGTGTAATGATAGGTATTCATATCAAATGGGAAGCAGATGCCCTTTTCAACAAGTGGTGCTGGGAAAAAATGGATATCTACCTGTAGAAAAATTGAGCATGATCCTTACCTCACTCCATGCACAAGAATAAACTCCAAGTGAATCACAGACCTTGAAGTAAGACCCCCAAACTATTAGGGTCACCAATAAGGGAATTGGGACCAATCTGAGAACTTTGGCACAGGGCATACATAGACTATCAGAAATAGGGAAGGACACAAACACAGAAGAGATGCAAATTGACAAGTGGGATATAATGAAGATAAAATGTACATCAAAAGAATGGACTCAGAGAGTAATAAGTGAGTTCATGGACTGGGAAAACATCTTTAGTAATGACACATCAGACAAAGGCCTTATTACTAAAATCTACAACACCCTGATAGCTTCCAAAAAGAACAAAACTAACTGCCCACCGAGGAGGTGGGCAAAGGATCTGAACAGAAGTTTCACAGAATCCAAATGATAAAAAAAATATGAGAAAATGTTCCCGATCATTAGCCATAAGAGAATTGCACATTAAAACAATGAGATACCACCTAACACCCTCAAAGATAGCACAATTCAAAAAACCAGGAAGCAACTAGTGGTGGAGGGGTTATGGGGAGACAGGAACTCTCATCCACTGCTGATGATCCTGTAAGTATATGTACAGCACTGTGAAAATAGATTTGGCAATATCTAAAACAGATGAAAATTGAGCTACCATATGACCCAGCAATCCCCCTACTGGATATGTACCCAGAAGAGGCAAGAAACAAACCATGCCCAGACATCTGTGCTCCAATATTCATTGCAGTAGAGTTCACAATTAAAAAAGGATTGGGAAGCAACCAAAATTTCCATAACTGACCAACGAATTAACAAACTGTGGTACATGCATACAATGGAGTAGTATGCACTGCTGAAAACAGTGATGAACGCATGAAGCATATAGCCACATGAAAAGAACTGGAAGAAATTATGCTAAGTGAAGTAAGTCAAGCCCAAAAGAATGAGTATAACATGATTCTGCTGAGGTAAGCTTAAAATTTTTTTTTAAAAATGCAAAATGGGCATACAAGGGGCATAGGGGAAAAGCTACTGTATACAGAAATTCCTGGGGTGAGACCCAGATAGAATGTCAGGGTCCAGACAAAATTCAGGGCTACATATAGTAGCCCACAGAGGGGTGGGGGGATGGGGGGAGAGATGGCAATGTGTCATGGGGTAATGGGGCACTAACCCACTCAAAGGTAGTGTTTTGCTTATATCTCCAAATGAAAAGATGAACCAAACTTAGATCTAAGGTTCCAGGATGGGACTGCAGCATGACAGCATGAAGCAGGGAATCAGTGGAGGGATCTGAGAGCTCAGGCCCAATTCCAACTACATGGACAGCCACCTCTACCCTGAGGGGAGTTTGCTTTGGAGGTAAGTAGGAAGGCTGCTGCTCATGGAGAGGGACATGTCTGACCAGAGCACATGAGAGCAAACGAAGGGAGAGAGAGAGTGGAGTACATCCTGGCCCACCAAGCCTTGAGAACAATCTCCCCACTCAGAATAGCTATTGCACAGAGAGAATGATATGGTCAGCCCCACTGTGAAGCACAGTGTTCCTCATTGACCCAAGACCCTATGGGGACAACACTGGAGAAGCAGGGTCAGGAGTGCACCTGGTCTGATGCCACCACACTGAGGCAAAGGTGTGAAGCAGAGCAGTAGGCGGGACAGAACATGATGTTCCCAAGGGACTGCCAACAATATACTTTGGGACAATTATGTGGCACCCCATCAGATGCAACTGGGAGACTCTCCTGGAGGTCAATGAACAGACCTTGAACTATTTACAGGTTTTTCTTTTATTATTTTTTTCACTTATATATTTTTTCTGGACATTGGTTTTTTTGTTGTCATTGTTTTCTTTTGTCTCTTCATCTTGCGATGTTTTGTTTTTCTCTACATATTGTTATCTCTTCAGGGCTATCTAGATAATATAGGCTAGAAGAACAGTCTAGAGGAGAAAACAATGGGACTGATGTTTCTGGGTGGGGGTGGGGGGCACATGGGATATGGGCAGGTGGGGGAAAGGAGGTGGTGTTGCCCATCGCAGGGATAAGGGAACAACAAGTGATTCTAAATTAGTGGCAAGGTGGATGTGAGAGGCCTGATAGGGATTGATCAAAATTAATGTGACAGAGAGAAATTACTGAAACCCAAATGAAGAATGAGCATGATAGAGGGACAAGAGGAAAGTAAAAGTAAATAGAGGAAGGAACTGGGAGGCAAAGGGCATCTACAGGCATAAAATAGATGAATATATTTATATATGATAATGGGGAAAGAGATCTACATGTGTTACTTATAGGTTTGCCCTAAGGCACCAGATGGACATTGAATCTCCACTCAAATACTTCCTCAATGCAAGAACACTTTGTTCTATTAAATTGGCGTTCCTTGATGCTCACCTTCCAGACACAATCACTGAAGACAAATGTGTGCACAAACAAAATCGGTAAAGAAAGTTGATGGTGCCTGACTATCATAGATATAGCATCTGGGGTTTTAAAGGCTTGAAAGTAAATAAGTGGTCATCTGGCTCAGAAGCAACAAAACCCATATGGAAGAAGCACACCAGCCTGTGCGACCATGAGGGGTCAATGGAATCAGTTTGCAGTCATCAAAGAACAAAAATCATGTCACTGTATGCCAACCTTCCTGATATGATCACAAAAGACAAAGGTATGCATAAGCAAATGTAGTGAAGAAAGTTGATGGTACACAGCTGTCAAAAGATATAGCATGTAGGGTCTTAAAAGCTTGAAGGTAAACAAGTGGCCATCTAGCTCAGAAGCAATAAATCCCACATGGAAGATGCACACCAGCCTGTGTGACCACGAGATGTTGAAGGGATAAGTTATCTGGCATCAAAGAACTAAAAATTATATCATTGTAAATGAGAAGTAGAAATTGGAAACCCAAAGTCCATCTCCAGGAGAAGAAACATCCCCTTACAGAAGGGTCTCAGGGAGGAGGTGAACTAGTCAGGTTACAGTGTAGCAACAATGAAATATGCAACTTTCCTCTAGTCCTTAAAAAGATCTAAATTCTATCTTACAAATCCAGTTAGGCCAGAGAGTGTACACAGATACAGATAGGAACCAGAAACATTGGGAACCCAGGACAGATGATCCCTACAGGACCAGGGGTGAGAGGGGCAATACTGGGAGGGTGGAAAGAAGGTGTAGTAGAAAGGGGGGAAGGATTACAATGGTCTACATATAACCTCCTCCCTGGGGTACAGACAACAGAGAAGTGGGCAAAGGGAGACATCAAACAGTGTACAATATGACAAAATAATAATTTATAAATAATAATAATTTATAAATTATCAAGGGGGGAAGAGGGCAAGAGTGGATAAAGGAGAAGTTAATATCAAGGGCTTAAGTAGAAATAAAATGTTTTGAGAAGGATGATGGCAACAAATATACAAATGTGCTTCACATACAATGAATGTATGTACAGATTGTGATGAGTTGTATGAACCCCCAATAAAATGATTAAACAAGAAAAACAGAAAAGCTAATGCATTTAAATTATGGTGTAGGTGAGGAATATTAAGAGTACCATGGATTGCCAAAACGAAAAACAGATCTGTCTTGGAAGAAGTAGAAACAGAATGCTTTGTAGACATGTTGTCAGGAGAAACCAGAGAAGCAAATCATGCTTGATAAAGTAGAGGCACGATGAAAAACAGGAAGCCCCTTCACCAGCTGGATTAGCACAGTGATTACAACAATTGGTTCAAGCAGGGGGAAAAGTGTGAAGACTGTGCAGGACCTGAGATGTTTTGCTACATTATGTATAGGATCATGAGGCATCAGAACTGAGTCAATGGTACTTAAAAAACAACAAAGACGACAACCACATGTATGATTGAGGAGGACACCTGTACACAGATATTTACATTTGCTACAAATATGTACATGAATCTGTGGAGTTTACAGGGACAAAGCTATGAAAAATTCTTAGACATAACCAAATACTTAGAAAGAATTAGTAATGAGTCTGGGGGTTCAACCTTTCATCGTAGGGCACATCCAAATCAATTGAAATAATCATTCACTATCATTGAGTTGATTCCAGCTCATACTGAATCTCATAGAGCATAAATCTTTTTCAGAGCATAAATCTTTTGCCTCAGCTTTTGCCCATGAGTGACAAATGATTTTGAATAATGAATTATTATCTGACCGTACTACCAGTGGTCCTTAATTAAGATAACCACAAAGAAAATGTTCTACATTCTATTTTTGATTAATAGAGATTAGAGCCTTAAGGTACAACTGTTTCTCTCTCTCTCTCTCTCTCTCTCTCTCTCTCTCTCTCTCTCTCTCTCTCTCTCTCTCTCTCTTTCTCTCTCAGTGGTTCTCAAACTTCCTAATACTGCGACCTTTTAATACAGTTCATGTTGTGGGGACCACCAAACCATAAAATTATTTTCATTGCTACTTCATAACTGCAATTTTGCCACTGTTATGACTCAGGCGATCCCTGTGAAAGGGTTGTTCGACCCCCCAAAGGGGTTGTGACCCACAGGTTGGGAAGCGCTCATCTAGGGCAAAGAGGAGGGACGAAAATTGAAGATGCGTGAACAAATGAATGGGACCATACAAGTATCAGTCTCACAGCTCTGAGACCAAAAGAACTAGTCATCATTGACCTAGCACTACCAGATGTTCTGAAAGAGATCACATTAAAAGGTACTGGACAGAGTGGGAAGAAAACGTGAAACAAAATTCAAATACTTAAAAGATACAAGGTTTGCTAGTTGGATAGAGACTTATGGAACCCCAAAGACTAGGATCTTTAGTCAGCCTTTATGTTTGGAAATAAATTCACTCCCCTGAACAATATCCACTCTAGCAATGGACAGAACTATAAGGTGAAGAGTAAGCCTAATGAGATGTCCACACCTTAAAATAGTCAACCATTTGAGATTCAAGGCATAGCATTTATCAAGGACAAAGTTCAGAAGCAGTGGAAAAGGAGGAAAGGCAACAATGAATACAGGGAGGAAGTGGGATAAGTGATAGGACAGTGAGAGGACTGCAATGCATGAGTGAAAACAAGATGTGTATGAATCGTTCAATGGAAACTTACTCTGCTCTGTACCACCAGCCCATGGTAAAATATCTTAAAGTGTTATTTTGGATTTTGTCAAATGCCTTTTCAGCACCACAAGGATGAAAATGTGATCCTTTTGTTTTATTTATGTGGTAGATAACATTATTTGCTTTTCTAATGTTGAACTAGGCTTGCATATCTGTTGTGAATCCCACTCAGTCACGATGTATTCTTTTTCTTTCTCTTTTATATGATGCTGCACTATAGTGTCCAGTATTTAATTGATAATATTTGCATTATGCCCATGAGAGATATTGGTCTGTACTGTTGCTCTTAAGTGGTGTGTTCACCTGACTTCGGTTTCATAGTTATACTTGCTTCATAGAATGATTTCAGGTGTATTCCACCCTTTCCTATGTTCTGGAATACTTTGACTATAAATGATGTCAGCTCATCTCTGAATCTTTAGTAGAATTTTCCAGTAAGACCACCTGAGCCAGAACATTTAGGCTGCAAGTTTTCTGGTGTCATGTTCAATATTTCCTTTTGTAGTGGATCTGCTTAAACTTTCTCTGATTGTATTTGTGTCTGTAAATAGTGTGTTTCTAGAAATTGTTTCAAAGTTGCTAGAGGGACAAATTCTTCATAGTACTCTGTTACTACCCTTTTTATGTGAGTTAGTTTTGTTGTAGCATTGCCTATTTAATTTCTTATTCAAGTTTCTTTTCCCTTGTTAAATTTGCCAGTAGTTTTTCAATTTCAGTTCTTCAATTCTTTCAAAAAAAGAATTAATCTGTACATGTTTCTTGATTAATTCAATTGTTTTTCTGTTTTCTATTTCATTTGCTTCTTTGGAAGTCTTTATTGTTTGCATTCTGCTGGTAACTGTTGATTTTCATTTTATTTTGCCTCTGCTCTTCTTTTGCTAATTGTTGGAAACATTGGGTTAAGATGTTGATTTTCTTTTTCTTAACAGATAGTCTCATGCCATAAATAATTTCATTTCTTGACAATTTAATAATATATCATTTTATTTGGGGCTCTTATAGCTCTTATAACAATCCATACATCAATTGTGTCATTTGTACATATGTTGGCACCATCATTTTCAAAACATTTTCTTTCTACTTGAGTTCTTGGAATGAGCTCCTCTTTTTTCCCTCCATCCCCCAACCTCCCACCCTTGTGGAAACTTGATAAATTGCATATTATTGTTATTTTCATGTCTTACATTCCACTGCCTCTCTTTGCCCACATTTTTGTTACTTGTCCTCATAGGTGGGGTGGAGGAGTGGATTATACATTGATCATTATAGTCAGTTGCCCATGTCTCATATTCCCCCCCCCACCCAATCTTCCCTCTAACTTCATGGAATCATTCTTTCCATTATTGCTCCTGAAAGGTTTATATGTTCTGAATTCTGTGTGTCAGGAACTGTTATCTATACCAGTGTACATGCTCTGATCTAGCTGAATTTGTAAAGTAGACCTGGTGTCATGATAGTGGCCAAGGGGGGGGGGGCGCAAGAAAAATGAAAGAACTAGAGGAATGTTGCATGTTCTGTTGTTGCTGTGCTGCATGCACTCTGGCTGTCTCCTTCTTTCCTTGTGACCCTTCTTGATGAAATGTCCAATTGTCTACAGATGGACTTTGGATTTTCACTCCAAACTCCATCATTTATATTGATATATTTGTGTGTTTGTGGTCTCCTAATGCAGGACACATGATCACATCAACAACTCATGATCACACAGGCGATGTGCCTCTTCTTTGTGGGGTTTGTTGCTTTCCTGCTAGATAACCACTTGTTTAACTTCAAGTCTTTAAGACTTTATATGCTATATAAAGGCACCATCAGCTTTCTTTACATTTTCTTACGCACCCATTTTTACTTCAGTGATCATTTCAGGAAGGTGAACATCACAGAATGCTAGGTGTTCTTTGGTTGAGGGAGTACTTGCATTGAGATCCAATACCCATCTGCTACCTTAATACCTAACATTTAAATATATGTGCATAAACCTATCTCTATTGTTATTATGAAGATATTTACATACCAACATGCCTATATTTATACCTCTATAAATGTCTTTTGTCACCTCATTATTTTCTCTATTTCCTTTTAGTCTCCTCTTGTCTATCATGTTCAGAATTCATTCAACTCTTAATACTTTCTCTCAGCTATGTTGCACTGGATCAAACCCCATCAGGCATTCTACATCCTCATTGCCATCACTTTTAGATCTCTTATTGTTCCATTGTCCCTGAGTTTATTGATTCCCCTTTCCCTATCTCCCACCTCCTCCTGTCACATGTCCACCAGAGCCATTGGTTTTGTTGTTTTCTCCTCGGGATTGGTTATTGCACATATTCTATATGGATAGGCCTGAGGGGAAAAAAAAGAAAAGGGGCAGGGGAGTACATAAATAGTTCCAGGTTTGTCTGCTAACCCTCCTGAATGTTCTTCAATGGGATCTGGTGAAGTGCCACCCCTGCCCACCGATGCCAGGATTATTTGGGCGCTTCATTGCTTTACTCCCCTTACTGCTCTGTTGCACTCCTTTCATGTTTCACTTCAGTTTGGGGGGAAGGGGGTGCACAAAAAGGGCACACATCCCACACTGTGTTTCCAGTGCTGTCCCCTGTAGCCCTGTTCTCGATTAATTTTTCTATGAGCATTCATTGTGGATCTAAGTAATAGAAAGACCTTGGCAATTTCAATGCTTTCTTGCTGTATTATGATGTTGCTTATTGATCTAATAGTAAGAATTTTTATTTTCTGGAGCTAGCATAGGACTCAACAATTTCACTCCTACAGGATGAAAATTTATGTCCAAATTAAAACTTTACAAGATCCAAGAGGTAGATCCAACCCAAATGTCCACCAATTGATAAATGTCTACCTAAAATAGTAGCATATCCAAGTCATAAAAAGAAATGAAATACTGATATAGATAAACCTTGAAAAAGCATATTAAGTGAAAGATGCCAGTCACAAAAACCTATACTTCAAATCATTCTATATTCATTTGAAATATCTAATATTAGATATTTCAATTTTCATGGAAAGAGTAGTCAAGAGATCAAACTATACCTTGCAAAATGGATAAATCCACTGGACAAGAGCTCGTTAGAATATTGAAAAGCAAGGATGTTACCTTATTACTTTATGCCTGACCCACGTCACAGTGTTTTCAGTCACATGAAAGTTGGACACTGAATAAGAAAGACTGCAGAAGAATCCACACATTTGAATCACTGTGCTGGAGAAGAATATTGAAAATGCTATGGTCTGGCAAGAACAACCAAACCTATCATGGAAGAAGTACAGCCAGAATTCTCCTTAGAGTCAAAGAGGATGGAAGTTCTCTCATATACTGTGGAGGTGATGCCAGCAAACACCAGCCCCTTGAGAAGGAAATCATGCTTAGTAAAGTAGTAGGCCAGGAGTAAAAGAGGAAGAACTTTAACATTATTGACACAGTGGTTGCACTGGTGGGTTCAAACATCTGAACAATTGTGAGGAAAGGTCAGGACCACCTGACAGCTTCATTCTTTTTATGTTAGTCCAGGTAGACTAGAGGAACAAATTCATAGACATGCACATGGATATAAGGGTAAGGTTTATATGCAAGAGGAATGGGACTTTGAGAAAGCATCCCAACCCAGTCCAGTTCAAAGTCATAAGTCTGATATCAGCCCATATGCCCCATATCAGTCTATAAAGTCTCCTTCCAACTCACGAAGTCACAGGCCGGTGGGTGCAGAGTCCCAGCGCTGGCAGGGGCCTTCCCAGCGCTCCTTGCTTCTAGGGCTCAGGGTCCATCAATAGCATCCAGTGGTGGTAGAACCTACTCAGCGCTGGCAGGGGTTTCCATATGGCTTCTCCAGCTTCAGAGGTCTGGTTTCATCAGGGTAAGGCCATGTGGCTTCACCTCCAGCTCCTTCAGCTTCTCAGATGCTGCCATCTTTTCTTGTCCATAGTTCATTGTCTCTGAGACTAACTTCCAACAATTGGGAAGATATCTTCTCATCTCCATGAGGGAAATATCACGAGATTTCCCAGAAGTCTCAGGAGAAAGCCATACCCACACAGAAACCTCATTGACTACTCAATGGCTATCTCCAGATTAACAGGCCAGACTCCACCCCTACATCTCAATCATGAAATTAACATAAGCACATGACCACCACACTATTGTACAAAAGTTTTTCAGGAGCTGAAATTGACTGAGCAGCACCTAACAACAGCAACATAGTAGATGAATATATATAACTCAATAGTATAGTATGTTGGATTATATCTGGAGCGGAGGAACCAAAGGAATTTAGGAAGTAAAAGATACAAGATTTGTATATGCATATGAAGGTCAGTAATAAAAATATTCTAAAATTGCCTATAGTGATTGTTGACAGAATTATTAATTGAACATTTTAAGAGTAAATTGTATGAAATATATATTCTTATTTACTTTTAATTAAATACTTTTATTGGAGTCTCTTACATCTCTTGTCAGAATCCATACTATCATCCATTCTGTCATTTACATTTGTATATATGCTGTCATCATCATTTATAATGCAGTTTATATTTATAATGCAGTTTCTTTCTACTTGAGGCTTAATATCAGCTCCTCATTTTTCTCCCTCACTCCTCTGCCTGCCCTCCTTCATGAACCCTTGAGAAGTCATAGATTATTATTTTTATATCTTAAATCCTCATCCGACACCCTTTACCCACTCTTCTATTGTTCATCCCCCTGGGAGGGGGCTATATATTGATCCTTGTGATAGATTCCCTCTTTCTTCCCCACCTTTCCCTTATCCTCATGGTTTGTCTATCCCCATTGCTGTGAGGGGGTTATCTATACTGAATTCCTTGTGTTGTAGCAGTGTGCATGTTTTGGTCTAGTCCAATTTGTAACGTAGAATTGAGGTCATGATAGTGAGGGAAGTAGGCATTAAGGAACAAGAGGAAAGTTGTGTGTTTCATCGGTGTTATGCTTTCATAGTACTGTATAATTATACTTTTGATTTCATTGGGGTCCATTGTAATGTTCCTTGCTTCATCCCTCATTCTTGCTATTGAAGTTTGCTCCCTCCTTATTTGGGTTTAGTTTGTCAGAGGTCTGTCAACTCTGTTGATCCTTTCAAAGAACCAACTTTCAGCTGCATTAATTTTCTCAGCTCTAATTTCTATTATTTCTTTTATTTTGTTATTGGGAGTATTGTTCTGTTAACTCTGCTGTAATTGGTGTAAGCTTTGTGCCAGTATATCAATCATAAATCTCTCTTCCTTTTTCATGTGTGCATGTATTACTATCAAATTTCTAATAAACGCCTCTGCTGTGCCCCAAAGGTTTTGATACATTATATTTTGATTCTCATTGGTTTCTAGAATCAATTGGTTTCTCTCAATTTCATCTCTAAAATACTCACACCATTTGCAATACCAAGTTATTCATTCTCCAACTGTTGGCCCTTGTTTTCATCATCATCCTTTTGTTGATTTACAGCCTTATGATTTTATGGTCAGAGAGGGAGGTCTATAATCTCTATGTGCTTGAATTTACACTGGTTCGACTGATGTCCCAAGATATAGTCCATCTTTGAGTATGTACCATGTGAGCTTTAAAATGATGTGAATTGTTTTGCATTTGGGTGGAAAGCTCTGAAAATATCTACCAGGTCAAGTCGTCCAATTGTCCTGTTTAAGCTTGTTAAGCTTCTTTCCTGGACATCTTTTTCAGAGAGTTGTGCATTAAATTCAATTCTACAAATGTTGAGTCTCTGATTTCTTTTTTATTTTATTTTTTTGAAGTGTTTGATTTATGAATTTGGCAGGTCTCTGGTTGTGTGTGTATATATTTATTATGCTCACTGGTTCCCTGCTATTCCCTTGAGATTTATATAGTGCCCTTCCTTGTCTCTTTGTCCCTTTTTATGGCTCATACCTTAAGATCAATTTTTTTCAGAGATTTTTTTTACAAATTTTTTTGAATTTTTTTTGCATTGCTGTTTTCTTGGCATATTTTCCTCCAGCCTTTACTTATCAGCCTATTTTGGTCTTTGAGCTTGAGAAGTGTCTCCTATAGGCAGCAGATTGTGGGTTGTCCTTTCTATGCCTGTGTTCAGTCCATTGACATACAATATTATCACATTCATCTGTGAACTCTGTGATGTCACCTTGTATCATTTTTGTTGGGTGATTTCCTACCCACCTATCTTATATGCTTGTGTTGTGTGTGACTACGACTCATTCTTGCCTTCTTTCCACCATTGAGCTAAAGCTATTTGGGGGATGTTTTCTCTTTGTTAACCTCGGGGTGGAATTGTTCTATGTGGTAGTATCTTATTTGCACTCAGTGAGTGCTGATCTTCTGGATCAGCAAAGATCCATGCTGGATCGGCAAGGATTTTTGTAGGGCTGGGTTTTTTTTTAACTTATTCTTTGAGCTTTTCCTTGTCGGGAAAGACTCCTAATCACTATGTATCTTAATGGATAATTTGTCTGGATATAATATTCTTGGGTCTGTGTTACTTTCCTTCCATTTTTGCAATATGTTACTGTACTCCCTCCTCTTATTCATTGTGCCTGGTGATAAATCTGAACATATTCCTATTTGAGTACCTTTATAAGTGACTATTTGTTTTTCCCTAGCTGTTCTTATGATTTTCTCCTTTTCCTCAGAGTTGGATAATTTAACTATTATGTGTCTTGGTGACATCTTCTAGGGATTCATTCTAGCTGGTGTTCTTTTGGCCACCTGAATGATTTCCTGCTTTTCAGTAATTAAGCTAGGCAAGTTTTCCTCAAAGAACTGCCTCACTATTTTTACTGCTGACTTCTTTTTGTGTCTTTTTCTGATAGTCCAAATTTTCTTATATTATTCCTCTTCATAGCATCAGACATAGCACTCAGATTTTCTTCAGCTTCTCTGATTGTCTTATTTGAGTGTCTCTCCTGTTTGCCAAAGTATTCCCGCTTATTCTCTAGGTCACTTGTGCATTTCTCTGCCTCCTCAAGTTTGTTGGCAAAGTCTGTTAATTTGCTACTGGATTTTGCTATTTCATCCCTTAGGTTTTGTATTTCCCTTTTGTAAGTGGCCTTTGGCTACTCTATCATTTCTTCTTTTTTCTATATTGCTTCCCTCATGTCCTCATTGATTCCAAGCAGCATTGTGAATATTTATTTCTAGGACAAGCATGGAAGGCAGGACCAATGGTCCTGGGGAGACTTGGGAGGTGAAGGTGATGGCGGAAGGAGGTGGTGAGTAAATTTTGCCATGGACAGGAGAATAACTGGGGTGTTGGTCCAATAACAAGAGGAGATATGGATCCAAAAGGGGTGGGTGTCAGAGCAACAGAAAAGTAGCTAAGAAGTATCAAGAGGCAAAAAATAAGGGGAAAGTGACAATGGGGCAGGGGAAGAAGGTAAAATGAAACAGAGGAAGGACCTAGGAGGCAAAGAGATAGAGCCAAAAACATAGCAGTGTACATAAGCAAATAAATTAATCCAGAAATATAGAGGTATTGCCCAATGTACATATATTTATACAGTGATACACTGCGGTAGGGGGTGCACTTCGGGCCTCTGCTCATATCCTCCCTCAACACAAGAAAATTTTGTCCTAGCAAATAGGCAGTCTATGTTTTCCCTCCTGACATAACCACTGAAGACAAAACGCATACATAAGCAAATGTGGTGAAGAAGATGAAGGGTGCCCAGATATAACAGATATAGCATCTGGGGTCTTAAATGCTGGAAGTTACTGCCATTCAGCAGTAAAGCAGCCAGTCCACGTGGCAGAAGCACACAACCAGTGTGATAATGAGGAGTCATAGAGATCTGGTAATAGGGAATAGCAGACACATAACAAACAGAAACATATTGCTGAGAACAAGGGGGGTTGTAGGAGAGACCCAAAGACTATCTGTCGACAATGGAACAATCTCCCCACAGAAGGGTCGCAGGGAAGAGATGAGTCATCAGGGTGCAGTAAAACATCGATGAAATACACTCTATTCTTCTGGTTCCTTGAGGCTTCCTCACCCCCCACTACCATGACCCCAGTGTTGCTTCTCAATTCAGACTAGCCTGGAACATGGACACAGGTATAGATAAGAGACGGGAACTCAAAACACACAGAATCTAGGAATAGGAGTTTGAATAGTGATAACAAAAGAGTAGGGGAAAGAGGGGAAGATAGAGGGTGAAAAGGGGGACTGGTCATCATGATCAACACATAACCATATACCTTGTCCAGAGGGGAAGAATAACAGAAAACATGGGGGAAGGGAGACAGCAATCAGTGTGAGAGATGAAAATAATAGCAAGGTACAGTCTATCAGGGGTTAGAGAAGGAGGGGAGGGAGGAGCTGTTCCCAAAGGCTCAATAGAAAATAAATGTCTAGAAAAGAATGAAAGCAACATATATAGAAACATGCCTGATTCAGTCGATGTATGGATTGTGATGAGTTGCCCGAGCTCCCAAAAATGATTTTTAAAAAAATAAGATTTTTTTTCTATGTCTGCTTTTTCTATGTACATTGTTAGATTCATGACTTCTTCAGACATTGCCTACTGTTTCCCTTGCTTTTTCATTGAGGTTGTTGGGTCTGCTTGCTGTTTACATGTTGTTCACAGGAGCCTGGCATCATCTTCCAGACAGTCAAAAACACTGGACTTTCTCTTTTCGAGAATCATGTGAGTGCTTCTTTGAAGTACCTAAAGGTAGCTGCACTAGTTGTTCAAGCTACCACTGTATCTTCCTGTGGTTTCACTCTTACCCTAGCTAACCAGTATTCCATTATTTGGAATGCAAGTTGGGTAGCTCTCTCCCGGGAAGCTGATCAGGTGGCTGTGGGTCCATAAGGATGATGCTTCACTGCCTGATCTACCAGGAAGCTGTGATGGTGTGTCCCAATGGGCTTTGAACACCACGGATGGCATGTGGTGTTTCTCTGTGCAACTGGAGTGTTGCAAAGGGCAGGTGGGTGTACCCTCCTTGGTGTAAAGCACCTAGATTGCAGGCGGTATTACTCTAGTCAAAGAGATCACTGTGGAGGTTGGGCAAATATTCCCACAGCGGCATGATGCACCACAACCAGTGGGCAGCAGTTCCCCCAGCCACTAGTAAGGCCTTGAGGCACAGGCAATAATTCCCCCAGCCACTTGAAGGGGAGTTTTCCAGCCATCTTGGATGTAGTGGGGGGTACCCATGATTTCCAGCTGCAAGTAAGGCCAATGAGTATGGGTGGGAGCTCCCCCAACTGAGCATTCAAAGTTGCCTTAAGTGGAGGGGAATCGCCTGTAGGCTGGTGGTGACTTGTGAAAGCAAAGAGAGGGGGAAAAGAGAATGGGAAAGGTAAAAACATGGGCAAGAGCAAAAAATAAAAAACTAGCACACACACACAAAGAACAAAGACAAAACAAACAACAGAGGAAGAATAAAAGAAAGAAAGCAACAAACAAGGAAAACTGAGCCTGTTGAGACTGTAGTGAGAAAGAAAAAAAGAAAGAAGAGGGGAAAAGAAGAAAAAGAAAAAAGTAATAAAAAGATAGCTGGGCCCAGCGTTCTGCCATGTGCAGCACTGCCACCCAAGGGGGAGAGGGTGGAATGCTTCCCGGTGGATGGGCACAATTGCCTTAGACAGAGAGTAGAGAGTTGGAAGCCATCAATGGCTCGTGGAAGGAGAGTGAAAGGAGAGAAAAAAGAAAAGGGGAACAAAGAAAGAGAAAGAAGAAAAAAAAATAACTGTGCTCACCGAGACTGACTGTGGTGGGAAAGAGATAAGAAAGAGAAGAAAAGAATAAAGAGATAGCTGAGTCCTGATTGTCGGACTGTGGGGCTGGAGGAGTTCCAACCTTGCCTCAAGGTGGCGGAGTGGTGTGCCCGCTTGATGTAGGGTCCCACAGTTACCGTGTGGAATTTCCCTCATAGGCAAGATCCATGACAGGACAAGCAGGGGATTTCCCCCCCTCCACCCCACCCCACCCCACCCCCCGCCATGTGAAGGACAGGAAGGACCTCTCCAGCAGCGTGTAGGACCACCAAGGGCAGACAGTAGCTCCCCCCCATTGAGCTTGCAGATTTGCCCTAGTTTGTGCCAAGATCTTTAAGGTCCCAGTAGATATGAGAAGTTTTTTTCTTTTCCTGGCCAACTGAATTAAATTAAATTGGCCACCTGACTATGGGCTCTCCATTTGTGCTCAGTGAGATTATCCTGAGACAGATGTTTGCTCCAGAAACTCTTTGTGACGCTGAAAGCCTCCCTGTGCTCTACAGCTAACTTCCGGCATTCCTTAGTTCTGGCTCCCTCACTGTGTTGATGTATGCTAAAGGACCTGTTCCACAGATTTGTCTTGGAAGTGAACAGTGAGCCTGGGATTTGCAGTTTTTACTGAAAAAGTGTTTTCCCTTTTTTATATTGGGCTTGTGGGGTGGCCTGATTTGGGGGCTGTCACACTGACTCTCAGGGGAGGAGATCTAGCTTATCAGAGGTTTTCTTCTTGGAATACTGGAACTGAATTTGCCTCCCAGGCTATATCCACTGCTTGTGCTCTTGTGCTCTGCCACACTGCTGTCTGACTCATGTAAATATCATGATGTCTTTTCAATTGCTGCAAATCTATGACTACTGCACCAACCCCATGACCCTGTGAGCACAGGGGAGCTCTGGTGAGGGGTCCTGTGCTTAGGTTTCAGGGGATCTTTTCAAGTCTAGGATTTTTACCACATTTCACGCCAGCTTGGGGTAATCACCGCTTGCTGTGGGACTAGAGTGCTGGCAGCACTCGTATCCAAAGCTGGCAAGTTTAGCACAATAAACCTAGTCATTCAGTGCATTCTCAGTTAACTTTGTGAGTGAAAAAAAAATTTTTAAAGCAGGGGCCTGGGGCAGACCCTAGTACCCTGATTCTAATTTTAGGACTTGGCCTCCCAGTCACGTTCTCCTTACCTCTTAATTGTCTGGTCTGGCAGCAGGAGCTCTGGATGAGTAAATCTATCTGGATGCCATCATCTGTGAAATATGTATTCTATCTCAATAAAACTTTTTTTAAAAGCTCATCTGAATAGATTCATAGATGTTTTAAAGAATGATTTTCATTTTAAATATGAAAAATGACGAAAAAACCTGGCAAGTTACCCAGGAAATAATTACAAAATATTTATATAATAAGTAATATATTTCAAGTAGGTCTCATTACTACTTAGAAAAAAATGAGAATTTAGTTTATTCATAAACTATGATCTTATGAAACAGAACCAATTAAAGAGATGAGCTTCAAGATGAAGTTAACTATTTTCCATGCAATAGTAAAATAAAGTTGAAGCAAAATAAATGGGAAAAGATAAATGTCATAGAAAAGAAACATCAGATCTAACATCCTTCTAATAGAAGTTTTAGAAAGAGAATTACATAAGGGAAGAAAGCAAGTTATTATATAATAAAGGATGATGTTTTCCAAGAGTTGAAGGTTCATAGTCTCTAGACTGAAAGAGCTGAACAGGTACTAAAAACAATGAATGAATATTCTTTACCTAGATCTATGGTGTGAAATTTCAGACCATTGAAGATAAAAATTTTTATAAAGTTAAAAAAGAAGTAAAAGTAAATTCATTTACAAAAGAACAAACATCAATTTTCCTAGCAGCACTCTGAATGTTAGAAGATGATAGAAAAATGTTTTCCAAAATTATTTTCAATTTTCAAGTCTATCAAATGAATATGCGTGAATAAGTTTTTTCAGATGCAGTGGCTATTTTTCTCAGGTTTTAATGGCAGGACACTCAACAGTCTTCTTAAGGAAGCAAACTGAGTCAATTCTGACCCATAATAACCCTAAAAGATGTAGGAGAAATATTCCACAGAATTTATATGGCTGCAAATCTGCATGGAAGCTGATTGACTCATCACTCTGGTGGGTTTGAACCCCCAACCTTTTAGTTAGCAGCTCAACTTTTATCCCACTGTGTCATCAGGAGTAATTTGGATCTGTGGTTTTCTCCATTTATGTATTACCATAGTGGAAGAAATCCTGAGTCCTCCTTTGTGGGATGGAGACAGAACTTTCCCACAATTATTATACTCCAAAATACTAAGCAAACAATTTACCAACATTTAGTGTGCTAGCCATTTTCACCGAAACTCCCAATTTTATTAGGGCTTTGCATGACTCAAGTTAGGATAGTGATCTGCTTCCCTTGAGGCCTATGGGTGGGATTCAAGAGTCATTTTCAGTGACTAACACTATACACCTGTCCACCTACCCCCGGGGGCCTGGAGCCTTTCCTTATCACATCCCTCTCCTCTAAGAGTCGAGAGGCATCCCTAAACCATTATCATCTTACAGCCCTTAAGACAGCCCCCGCTTGCGGCATGTCCTGACCAGTGACTAAAGCCCGGTTAGGCTACTTAAACAGGGAAAATTAATGTTCGCCACCCTCGCTCCTGACCCTTGCTTCTGGGTCACTCCTGCCTGTCTCCCTTCTGCACCTGAGCGCCGGATGCTCTCAGCTCCTTACCTTCATCATGTAACGCCCTCTCCATCTCCACGCCGACCACCATATGGGGCAGAGGTGAGCATGTCACCCTGATGTTGTGTATGTCTGACTCTTATTGTTCCTTTCTCTCTCTTTCATAATCTCTATATCGTTATTATAATAAATAATAATTATCACTGCACAGCTGCCTGTTGAACCCTTGCTGTAAGTGTATCAGAGACCGAACCCCTCTGATACTCCATCAATAGCTCACTAACAAATAATGGGAGGCTTTATGCCCCCTCATTGATCTACAATATTGTCAAGGTCTAGGTTCAACAAAAATGGCTCTTTCTCTCCTTGAACTATTACTGCAAACATTAAGCAAACTCCTGAAACCTATTCTGTTCACAGTGGTATCAATAACAAAAAGGTAGTGATACCAGTGTCATCATACCCAATCTGATCTTCATTGTTGAACCATGAGTAAGCTTTCAGATTCCTATTTTTTTTTTTGCTTCTTCCTATTCCTACACGAGGTCTTAACTATTGGCATCAATCATGAGGTTACAATACACTTACATTTCTTTTTCTCTTTCTTAAGACACAGAAAATTCTGCAATAATGGCGATTTCCAGTAGATGCTTAGATAGACATCTGTGTTGAAAAGGTGTGGGAAGCAGAGGGGGAGTATATTCAAGAACATATATATAGGTTAGATAGAAAACTTTTGTTTGTATGTGATTATCTTTGCTGCAAAAATATCCATAACTGTGGGAAGCATAGAGAGGGTACAGTTATGAATATTTCAGAGACATAACCAAATATTTGGCTGACTCTGGGTCCTCAGGGACCCTATCCTCAAAGAGATTAAGATTAATTGGCATAATATAATTTACAAAAACAATGTTCTACATCCTGCTTTGGAGAATATTGACAGAGTCCCAAAAGTTCAAGAGTAGTCATCTGTGTTAGTCCAGGTAGACTAGGGAAACAAATCCAGGGTGACTCCTATGTATATAAGAAAGAAGTTTACATAGAAGAGCAATTGAAAATTGAGAAAACATCCCAGCCCAGTCCAGATCAATCCGAAAGTTCAATATTAGCCCACATGTGATAGAAATCTATAAAGTCCTCTTCTCATTGATGAAACACATGCGATAATGCCAAATGCAGGGTGATCAAGGGCCAGTGGATAGAAAGTCTTTGAATCCAGTAGCATTGCAAGCATCTCAGTGCTGGCAGGGGTCTTTCCATGGCTTCTCCAGTTCCCAGGGAATGGGTCTACCAGCATAGTGTCACGTGTCTTGTCAGTAGAACATCTCTCAGGGAGTGAGTCAAGAAAAAGGCAGTGTCTCCCACCTCTAAGTAAGAAAATACCAGAGTTCTTAGGGGAAGGTCATGCCCACATAGGGGCCTTATTGGCTATGACCTTACTGACAGACTAAACTCCACCCCTTCACTCTTCATCCTCTCAAGTCCCTAATTGACATCAAATTATGTAACTACCACACCAACATGTTACTATTGATTTCTTCCCATCAAAAGTGTGGTAAGATGTGTTCTTTAGTGATATGTATAAATATATAAATATTTTAATATCATATCAAGAAAATGGCTTACAAAATTATAGGAATGACCAAAACCTGTCTGATTCGAGTCTATGACTCGACTATGTTAAGTTCATGTAATTTTGGAACTGTAAATCAGGCTCATGGGTTCAGTCAAATGAATCAAAATATGGCAAGCCCTACAGCAAGATGCTGATAGCTCCCTGGATCTGAAAGCAATATGGTGGTCTATGAAACAGAAGACGATCCAGAGCAGCAAGAAGAGAGAGAAGCCCTCACACAAATTCTGCTTAAATAGGAGTAAGACAGTAGGAGGGTGTCCTAAGAAAGGGACCTACAGTCTTACCTGATCTTTTACAAATACTCTGCTGCTCACAACAGATTCCATCTTGGCGCTGTTATATTATGTTATAGCAAACCACGGGAGAGGTTCGAATAACAAACGACTAGAACACTAGTCCAGCCAAGTTGACATAAAACCTAAATTTGAAAGACCCATTGAACAGTTAGTCCAATAAATTAAGGGAACACAAACCAAAAGAACTAGCTGGTGTCAGGCTACTACTCACATTGCTCTGAAGAGGATCCCATTAGAATAACCTGGAAAGATGTGGGGAGAAAAATCAAATCACAAAACATCAGAATTACTAGTCAGATTGAATCTGTTGGGACCCCCGAGACCTTGACCCTTTGTGGCCCTCCGGGACTGAAATTTAGCTCACTCTCCTAGTAGGATAATCAACCATTTAATGTCAAAAGGGCAGCATTTACCCATGGACAAAATTCGGTAAGGGAAGGAAAGGGAAAAGAAAAGGAGAAAGCACCAGGAGCAAATAGAACAAGTGACAGTGCATCGAGGATACTGCAATGAATAAAGTGAAACAAATGTGCATGAATTACTGAATGTGAAACTGGTAAGCTTCTCTGTAAACCTTCACCCAACTCACAAGAAAAAGCTTATAAGCAAGAAAAAACAATGCATTATCACCAATGACAAAGGATCAAAGAAAGTGAAGTGATATCAAGATCACAAAGTTTTCTTTCTTCTGAATTTTTTAGGAAATGCATGTCAACAAAGCAAAGAGAGTCTTTTAAAAGTAGAGGTGTTTAGATTTCAAGGGAGAATAGATGTCGTTTAAAACATAAATTTGTTAAACCAAAAAAAAAAAAAAGGTGGAGAATGCAGAAGTAGAAAAATTATATAATACATAGATTAAAAACACCTTCATGAAATTGTAAAATAGATGAAGGATAACATATTCAATTATAAACAAGAATTACTCAGACCTGGAACTATTTATAAAAATGTGGTTTTTTTTGTTGGTTTTGGTGTTGTTGTTATTGTTGTTGTTTTGCTCTTTCTTGTTTTTGTGCTTATTGTTGTCTCTTTACCTCTATCTAGATAACATAGGCAGGATAAACAATCTGGAGGAGAAGGCAACAGGACTGACAGTCCTGGGAGGGACACAGGAAAGGAGGAGATGGGATAAAGAAAGGGGCGGTGACAACAAATCCAGGGTCAAAGGAACAACAAGTGGTCTAATATTGATGGTGAGGATGGTATAGGATGCCTGGTGGGAATAGATCAAGGTCACTGTAGATGAAAGGAATTACTGAAACCTGAATAAAGGTGGAACACGACAGTAGGGCAAGAAAAATTACTCTCCATTGAATGTCTTAAATATTTTGATATTATAATAAACAACATTATCAGAGTCATACTAATAGGAAAATACCTTTATTATAATTTGAAATATTAATATAGTTCTATAAATAGATCCTTGTATCTCCCACCACATTGCCAAAGAAAAATCATAAAATTGCACACGCAAAAGTTATTGCTAAGAAACATGAGGATGTATAAATGAATAAGAAGAGATGAGACTGGGTATTGATAGGATATCCTACTTAAAAGTATTATTGTGCTCCTCTTATGAAATAGGAATTTGAGAACTATTCTCTCTCAGTGGAACAATACATCTAGTTTTAAGGTATTTGAAATTACATAATTTACAAATTGAGATCATAAGAGTAAGATAAAATACATTGGGTGATTTCTGCTTCCAAGATTATGGAACTTTATCTAATTCCTTCTGCTGAGTATAGCTAAAGTTCAGTACATTATATTTTAAAGAAACATTGAAAAGACTGAAATGTGAATAATATAAGGCTGACCACAAGAGGGTAAACACCATGGTGGAAATCTCTCTGGGTTTTTTTTTTTTCACCTTGTATATAGCAGAGGAGTAACATAATGGTGAGCTTTCTAGGCTTCCCTTTTTTCTCATATATCCCAAATTTGGAGTGGAAAAATGTCAGCAACCCAGAGATGCCACTGGCAGCAGGCCAAAAATGAAAAAGAAAGAAAGAAAGAAAAACCTCCCTCTATAGTCAAAGAACCAGGGAAGAGATATACTAGAAAGAGACAGAACTTTCAGATAATAATTGCTATACTCCAACGAAATGCCACAGAAAATCTATAACCTTACCTCCACTTTGTTAACAAATGCAGATGGGGAACGCTAGATATTCATCCTTGAGTATTTATAGAGAAGCCTTCCATCTTCACTACCCTGGGAAGGTCAGAGAAGGGAAAGCGGTGAGCCGGGACTTTCACTGACAATCTTCCTCATCAAGCACAGTGCCAGTAACCCTGCCCAGGGGTAACAAAGAGCTCCCCTGCCTTGAGTGTCAACATATAGTAAGTGGGAATTTGGATTTCTACCCACTCCTGACAATAATGAGGTAGTGCCTCATTTCGCCCTGCCAGAATAGTGTCAGAGCGTGCCAGATTAAACAGAATGTTTAAATAAGATCCAGAGCGCTATAAAATTTTCCAGGTTTCAAGCAAAAGCCACTTATCCCACCAATAACCAAGAAAGTCTCAAACTGAAGGGCGTCAAATTTTTCCAATCCTCTTTTAAGAGATACGCAAGCCAGAACACTTACTTGAAATTGACATCTCTCTCAACAGATACCACCACCAAAATAACATGTGCACTTGTTAGAATTATCTGACAGGGATCTTAGGGCAGTCATGATCGAAAGTAACTTAAAAGCATATTTGAAGCAAATAAAAAATTAACAAACCACAGCAAAGAGTGGGAGGCATCCGTAAGAACCAAATGGGAACTTTAGAGCTGATATAACGTTAGAAGGTTAAGACCTCAGATGCTCTTCTTTGTGATAGTGAGGCACTATCTAGTTTCATCACCATGTTTTGCTGTGGCACCCATGTCTTCAGTGATTCATTCATGAGAGCAAACATCAAACAGGTCCGTGTCATAAGAACTAATGCTCTTAGTTTGGGTCTAGAATTAACTGTGAGTATAAAAAGCACAGTGAACAGTCTCAACAACAGAAGGAACAAAACAAAGAATCCATAAGTGGTATAAAAGTAGAAAGTATCCTATCAAAATAAGAGCAAGACAGTGGAGGGCAGCAGTCTTGGGGACTTTGGGAATGATAAGAACAGTTCTAATATTCATGCCACCATAATCACAGAAGAACAACAGATAAAGGTGAGACTGAAAAGTGTTTTAAAAGATAATGATTAATGACACTGTGATCCTTTATGCCCCAGGAGACAGAATTCATAATGTTCTCTAACATAAAATAGCAATAAAGTCTCTAAAGTGAACCAGAGACATATATAAACCATAGGTATATTAATGAATTTTGAGCTCACAGTTGATCTGGCCCCAAACTAAGAGCATCGGTTTTTATGACATGAACTGTTTGAGGATTGCCCTCATAAATAAATGACTGATGACACAGCAAAATGTGGTGATGAAACTAGATGGTGCCTTGCCATCACAAAGAATAGCAGCTGAGGTCTTAAAGGCAAGTAAGCATCCATCTAAATGAAGTGTCAGCTAAATCCACACAGACGAAGCACACCGCCAACCTGTGTGGTCCAAGGTTTGTAAATAATAAAATCCAAATCTGAAGGATGGATTGGTAATCTATGCTCCCTCCTTGAGAAACTAAGAAGAGTAAATTAACTCAAAACAAGCAGAAGGGAGGAAAAAATAAGATAATGACATAAATCAATAAAGTTGAAACTGAAAATGGAAAATAAAGGAAAATCAATAAAGCAAAAAATTGATCTTTGAAAAGATCTAATTCTATAATAAATGACTCTACATATGTAGATTTGACAAATTATATCAAATAGGCCAATTCTTAAAAAAAAACACAGATTAATCACCACTTACCCAATATGAAAGAGATAATTTGAGCAACCAAATAATATTAAGAAAATTAAGTTGTTTACTTAAAATTCCCCCAAATTAATAAGTGTTCAAGCTTAGGAGTTTGCTTTGAAGACATTTATCAATGTCTTAAAGAAAAATTGTTTAAAATGTTTAAAGAAAAATTGGCATCAAATTTACACAATATCTTCCAAGAATTAGAAGAGAAAGTAATATTTGTTCATTTATCTTATGACACTACTATTACCTCGATAGTCATACAGTCAAAGACCATACCAATAAAAAAAGAGAAAGCCACAAATTTGCATTTATCAATTACATAGACACAAATATCTTTTACAAAATATCAGCAAATAGAATTCAGTAGTATGTAAAAAGGATCATACACAGCAAACATATGGAGTTTATTCCAGAGATACAAGAGTGGCTCAATATTAAAAATTCAATAAACAAAATCTATCATACTAACACTCTTAGTAAGAAATATCACATAATAGTTTCCATCAATGCAGAGAGATCATTTGGCAGAATTCAGCACTACTTATGATAACAACCCTAAGAAAACAAATAGAGATGGAAGGAGACTTTTGAACTTGATGAAGACCAACTACATAAGAAACACAACTATCACTTTCTTTATAGTAAAAGGCTGATTCATTTCCCCCTAAGCTAGAGGACAAAAGAGATAATTTCTCTTATTTATCTTTTTCAAGTTAGTCCTGGAATTCTAGACAGGAGAATAGGTCGAGAAAGGGAAATAAGAGACATACAAATCTGAAAGAAATAAAACTCCCTATTTGAACATGATATGATTGTGTGCAATAAGCCTCCCTAGAACTAATTAATGTACTGCATGACACAAAATAAACATACAAAATTATATTTCTTCATATTAGAAATGGAAACATGTATGGGAAAATTAAGTACAGAATACTATTTTAGAATCACTCACAATAATAAATTTGAAAAGAAAAAACACAACCATGACATCTACAGATTTTTTTGAAAAATATATGGCACAACTGAAATAAATAAAAGATCTAAATAAATGGGAAGACATGTTCATGAATTACAAGACTCAGCATAATAAAGATGTCAAGCAAATTGATACACAGATTGAAAAGTTTTGAGGACTAAGGTGAGCCTGACCCAAGACATTGTTCTTTTCAATTGCCTCATATGCATGTGAAACTTGGACAGTGAATAAGGAAAACCAAAGAAGAATCAATACTTTCGAATTGTGGTGCTGGGGAAGAATATTGAAGGTGCCATGGACTGCTAAAATGGCAAGTCAATCTGTCTTGCAAGATGTATGACCCGAGTGTTCCTTAGAGGCATGCATGATGAAGCTTCTTCTTACATATTTTTGGACACATTGTCACGAGAGATCCATTCCTGGAGAAGGACATCTTGCTTGATCAAATGGAGCACCAGCAAAAAGAGGAAGATTCTAAATCAATGAACTGACAAACTGACCCAGTGGCTGCCACAAGAAGCCCAGGTAGTGGACCAGTTGTGAGGATGGCACAGGCCCAGCAAAGTGTTTAATTCCATTGTACGTAAAATTAAGATGGGTCAGAAACAACCCAAGGGCACCTCACAACAAAGTAAAAAAGTTTCTAAAATTTAAATTGATAATTATAGGAACCAGAATAGCTAAAACATAATTGGAAAAAAAAGGAAGAAGCCAATCTCCCCAATTCTAAGACATAACTGTAGTGTAATCAAGATTATATGGAATGAAGATATAGATCAACAGACTAGAACTCGGAAATAAACTCACACGGATCTGCTCAATTGAGTTTTGGCAAAAGTACAAATCCAATCCAATGGAGGAAAAAGAATATTTCAATAAATTGTCCTGCATCTATTGGACATGTATAGGGCAAGAAATTTTTTATAACCTGTCTTATGTGACAAGTAACAAAATAGATCACAGTCTGAAATGAAAAATTGTATTACCTTAAAATTTTGGGGGGTAGGGGAAAGAGAAAAAAATGTTCAGGGTTTAAAGCTAGGCAACAAATTATTTTAATGTAGTGTATGGTAAGCATGACCCATGAGAAGAACAATCGATAAATTTGACTTTATGAAGATCAACAAACTTTACAGAAGACCTTTTTTGAAGAGAACATATTTGTAAATCGCATAGCCAACTATAAATTATAATAATAACAAATATATAAAACCAATCTCAAAAGGTGAAATACTATGTGGTTCCATTGTTATAACATTCTTTAAATGATAAAATTTTAGAAATTAGGAGCAGGTTAATGGCAACCAAAGGTTAAGGAGAGGGTGAAATAAGAATGAAGTGGTGTCACTTTTTCATGTGAGAATTCCTTGTGATGACACTAAAGTTCTATAAAATGCTAAGCTTAGCACAATATTAAGGTATACTAACTAACCCCTAATATTGTACTAAAACTCTACAATATATGACCACTGGAAGAAATTTAGCAGATGAGACGTGATAAGTCTCTGTATTATTTCTCAGATGTGAATCTACAATTATCTCAAAATACATATGTTTTTAAAAGTAAATTAGCAAAAATTTAGTAGGGTGAGGAAGATGTAAGAAGGCTAAAAGTCTTATTGGAAAGCAATGTGCAACAGTACAATAATAAATATTATTATTTTAGAATTGCATCAACTGTATTGTTATTAGCATATAGTTATATTTAAAACAGAGAAATCTACATTAGTAAGAATCAAAAGTGATTATCTCCGAAAGATGGGTCTTAAAAGGAAAATGGTGGGGAAAGAAACAACTTTTATTATATGCACCTCTGTATAGTTTTATTAAACAAATATCTATCTCTCAACTTTTTCAGTTAAGGTAGTTCACAATTTTTTCTGAACTATATTTTTATTATGCATAAGAATGTGATCCTGTTACTGCTGATCTTTATCAATAAAAGACTGAATTCAGAGAAGGACTTGAAGTATTTTCCCCCTTGTCGTTTACTAATAATCATGGATCAGATCTTTTGTGGATCAGAAATAGATGCCAAGGGGAAAGCTCAGCTTACTTCCTTTCCTTCTGTTCTCTTGACTTCTGTTCAACTCACTCGGGATTTTTAGTCCTAAGTGTGTTCAGAGGAATGCTACACTCACTACCCAGTCACTCTCCCTCCCTGCTCGATAAACAGGCATTACATCTCACATGCATTCTCAACTCCTTCCAGCTTCAACACCTCAATATGTGAAGTGTACAAACACCTACACATTCTGAATTTTTCAAACACAGTTTAAAAATTAGATGGCTATTGTAAAATAGAGTCCTATCCCCCCTTTTTATCCTTCAACATTTTATTCATTTCAGACAAGCTGTAAACCTGAAAATCGATAGGTTTAAAGACCACATTGAAATGCCAGGGCTAAGAATAACACCATCTTCAAACTGGGAAAGTGCTACCTCATTTAGAAGCCACACTGAACCCCAAACTGACAGGCATGAGTAAATATTTACGAGATCCACAATCAATGGAATTTTAAAAAATCATTTTATTGGGGGCTCATACAACTCTTATCACAATCAATACATACATCAATTGTATGCAGACCACATTTGCACATTTGTTGCCATCCTCATTCTTGAAACATCCTCCTTCTACTTAGGCCCTAGGTATTAGCTGCCCATATTTCACCTCCTGCCCCCTGCCCCTCCTCCATGAACCCTTAATAATTTACAAATTGTCATTATTTTATCATACACTGTCCAATATGCCTCTCTACCCACTTACTTGTCCTCCATACCTCAAGGAGGAGGTTATATGTAGATCCCTACAATTGGTTTCCCCTTTCTACTCCATCTTCCCTCCACCCTGCCGGTAGCACCACTCTCACGACTGGTCCTGAGGAGATCATCTATTCTGAATTTCCCATGTTTCCAGCTCCTGTCCATACCAGTGCACATCCCCTGGTCTAGCCGGATTTGCAAGGTAGAATTAGGATCATGATAGTGGGAGGGGAGGAAGCATTTAAGAACTAGAGGAAAGTTGCATATTTCATCGTTGCTTCACTGTACTTTGGCTATACCTCCCACTCCTCTGTATGGGGATGTTGCTTCACCTAGTGCTGGGCTTTGGGTCCCCAATTTGTACTCCCCCTCATTTATAGTGATATAATTTTTAGTTCTTTCATGCCTGATCCCTTCAACACCTTATCATCACACAGGCTGGTGTGCTTCGTCCATGTGGGTTTTGCTGCTTCTGAGCTAGATGCAATGGACATTTTTAAAGTGTCAGGTAAATAAATTGACCAGAAGGAGGTTTGATACAGAATAGCTTAAAGCATGAGGTTTAATTCATGCACATTATGAAAGGATTTGTAAAGCCATGGCAACTGTTCTACAGTTAAAGTGAGATGGGTCGTATTGAGGACCTCACCATTGACTCTCTAGACTGCTGCTCTCTGGTAGTAGAGGAAAGAGCACATAAGACCTATGGGGTGGAACCCTCCAAATATTTGTAAGGATGCATTGCTTATAAAGCCATCCTTGGAATGGGGGTGGGGGGTACAGAATCTGGTATGCAAATCTGTAGTACGTGTGAATTTATTCCCTTAAATTATATCTCTGGCTGAAGTTATAGGAGTCCCTATGTGGTGCAAACATTGAAGCGCTCAGCTACTGTGTTAGTTATCTAGTGCTGCTGTGACAGAAATACCAATGGTGGTAGGGTTAAGAGACAAGTACATCTTCCCACAGTGTGTTAGTCTGGGTAGACTAAAGAAACAAAATCATAGACCTGCATATGAATATAAGGAAAAGGTTTATATACAAGAGAAATGCAACATTGAGAAAGCATCCCAACCCAGTCCAGCCAAAAGACATAAAGTCTAGATGCCCTTATGCCCAATATCAGTCTATAAAGTATCCTTCCAACTCACGAAGTCATAGGTCAGTGGGTGCAGAATCCCAGTGTTGGCAGGGGTATCCCAATGGCTCCTCACTTCCAGGGCTCAGGGTCCATCAACAGCATCCAGTGGCGGTAGAAGAAACTCATCTCTGGCAGGGGTCTCCACATGGCTTCTCCAGTTTCAGAGGTCTGGCTCCATCAGGGTAAGGCTGTGTGGCTTCTCCTCCAGCTCCTGGGATGCTGCCATGTTGTCTTGCCCATTGTTTGTTGTCTCAGAGACTGACTCCTAACAACTAGGGAGATAGCTTCTCATCTCCGTAAGGGAAATATCGTGAGATTTCCCAGAAGTCCCAGGAGAAAGCCATGCCCACACGGAGGCCTCATTGGCTACTCAATGGCTACTCAATGGCCAGCTCCAGATTGACAGGCTAGACTCCACCCCTACATCTCAATCATGAAATTAACATAAGCACATGACCGCCACACACAGTTTAGGAGACTGGAAGTCTAAATCCA